>LNAC01000128.1:3572515-3602111 GCA_002007465.1 Ailurus styani | reverse complement strand
AGGGTGTGTATATATATATATATATATATATATATATATATATATATATATATATATAAAATCTTTGAGTTAGTGATTTCCTTTCCTTTAGCTATATATCCAGAAGTAGGATTGCTGGGCCATATAGTAGTTCTATTTTTAATTTTTTGAGGAACTTCATACTGTTTTCCATAATGGCTGTACCAGTTTGCATTCCCACAAACAGTACATAGGGATTCCCCCTTTTCTCTGTGTCCCCAACAACACTTGTTAGCCCTTGTCATTTGGATAATAGGCTAATACATTAATAAGGCTTTTGTTACATATTGTCAAACTGCCCTAAAGAAAATATATGGTTTGTTCTGGAAGAATGGCAGTAAATATGTAGAGATGTGAATTAATTTTAGAACTGTTAAGAATACAAATAATGTTAAAATTGAAATAAATTACATATGATGATAAAGTAAGAAAAAAGGAAGTTTGCTGATTACTCCTAAGTTTCTGCAAGGGACAGACTGAATTTATAGTGATACTACTCACTGAGATTGGGAAAAGAAAAGGATCAGAACTTGGGAGGCATTTGTAGGGAAGAAATCTTTAGCTTAATCTTATACACATTTGAGATCAAGATGACTTTGATTCATCCAAGTAGAGATGTTAAATAAATAGCTAAATGTCCATGTTTGTTGCTTGAAACAACAGCTTGGACCAGAGTCACAAAATTGAGTGTATCTCGTTCATAAATAAAATTTAGTATATTCAGTTCATAAATAATAATTGAAATCCTGACCGTGAATGTAATAGCCTAAAGTAAAACATAGGATAATGAGGGGGGAACTGGAAGTCTTGAGGAATGCCAACATTTAATGACCTTTTGGAGTCAGACGAGCTGTAAAGGAGGTAGATAAATGTGAATAAAACCAAAAGAATATGCTTTTCAAAGAAGTCAAGAAAAGATAATGCAGTAAGAAAGGAGTGATGAGGGCGCCTGGGTGGCTCAGTGGGTTAAAGCCGCTGCCTTCGGCTCAGGTCATGATCCCAGGGTCCTGGGATCGAGGCCCGCATCGGGCTCCCTGCTCAGCAGGGAGCCTGCTTCCTCCTCTCTCCTCTCTCTCTGCCTGCCTCTCTGCCTACTTGTAATCTCTCTCTCTGTGTCAAATGAATAAATAAAATCTTTAAAAAAAAAAAAAAAGAAAGGAATGATGAGCCATGGCAAATGATGCTGTGAAGTTAAAGAAGATGAGGACTGAAAAGCCCCCTAGATTTATCAAAATCAAAGTCATTGGTTACTTAGCAAGAGCTGTGACAATATGCGGAACTAAGCCAGAACAGAGTAGTTTGAAGAGGGAGTAGAAAAACAGGATGGGGGTGGGAAGGATGCGGGAAAGGGAGAGATCGATCTAGTTAGATAATAATTTGATAAATCTGACTAGAAACGGAGAAGAGAGATTGATATTGATGGGGCACTGGCTACAGGGAGAGAGAGTGAAGTATCCTTTTTTAAAGATGGAAGATATCTATCATGAGTCAGTTTTACTGTGCTGTGTGGATATTATTATTTAACCAATTTCCTATGATTTATATTAATTTGTCTTTTAAATTCATCTTTTTGAATTTTCTTATTTAGAAGTGATCCTGAGGGCCAGTGCTCCTGCAGCTTAACTTTTGCCTACAAACGTGTTCAAAGTAGTTGTTCCCTACCAGAGGTGCTTTTACAATTTGGGCAATGTATAAACACACTTTTGACTATCACAACTGGGTAGAAGTGGGTGGCAGTGGGTGCTACAGGCATCTAGTACCCACCTTGAGGCTATGGATTGCTAAATTTCCTATACTGCACAAGACAGCTCCCCACTACAAAGAATTATTTGCGTAAAATGTCAGTAGTGCCACTGTTGAGAAATCTTGGGTTAAAGAGTATGCATGTTTTTAAGACTTTTGATTCATCTTCCCAAATGTCTAAACAGAAAGGGTGAACTAATTTACATGTCCAATAGGCAATTCATGTGAATTTCCATTTCCCTCCATCTCATCAACTCTGAGTATTATTTTATCATCATCAATTTTATTTTATTATTTTGCTTGGAGGTTTTTGTTCTTTGAAACTATATGTGGGAATTCTTTGATCCCTGATTTAAGGTACATTTCTTCAGAAAAATGTTGTTGTTTGTTTCTGCCATGAACTTAATGGAAAAACTAAATTTTGATTTCACATCCAAACGTCTGTGAGTTCAAGTCCATAACTGCCACACTCTGCTGCAGCCCAGTTGTCAATTTCTTGACCATGTGCCATGTTATGCCCAGACACTAGGACTGTAAATAAATATATACCTTGGAACAAACACTGACTGTAGCTCTCACCAGATTTGCATTTTTGTTGTTGTTTTTCAATTCTTTCTTCCAAAGAATCCCCTTATTTTTTTTTCCAGGTCATCCGTGCATTGAAAAGATCTTAAAATCTTTTATCCAGAAATTTTAAGTGAGAGTTTTCTGAATGTCTAGTTTGCTGCATTGCCAGAAATTAAAATACTGACACTTTTTCTATCTCAGATGTTGGAATAATTTTTGCTAGGTAACAAACTGTCTATTAATTTTGTCAGTTATTTTAGAGGGGAATGGTTCTTGCCTAAGATAGGCTTGTCAAGTTTTTCTAAATATTAAATGATCACTTATGTTTCTTTTGCTTCCTTTAATATACTGTAAAATGATTTGAAATTTATTCTTGTATAGGAATGATTCAGTTTTAGCTCCTGAGTTTCCATAATACCATTTACTCTATTGTTTCTTATGGTTAGCACTTCTATTATTTTTATTATTCACTTCATTTAGTTACTATTTTATTTACTTTGGGATTTTTGTAGACTTTATATTGACTTTATATTAACTCTTTTATTGTATGCACCAGACTTACAGTTTTATATGTTACATATTTAAAAACTTTATCTCAACTATTTGTCAAACAGATACAGAATATCAGAATGTTATTTATAAATATAATGGTACAATGAACTCTCCACTTGACTTAGAAAAAAAATCCTATTATTTTGAAATCGTATATGACACTCTTAACAATTGTATCTTTTCTGTTGCTAACTAGAGGTATCTACTCTTCTGAATTTTTAATAATTTCTTTGCTTTTAGCTATACTTCTATTACATGTATTTTTATTCCCAAGTAGTAGTTAGTTTTACATAGTTAGGCGCTTTAAATAAATGTCTTTTTATAAGTGTACAAATTATACCATGTGCTTTTTAACAACTTGCTGTACAAGTTACTCACTGTGTGTAGCTGCATTTCATTTTCATGGATACAGAGTATTTCATTCATGAATTTGCCACAATTTATCCATTTTACTGGCGATGAATGTCGGTTCTTTGGTAGCCTGTTTGCTCTGATAAACCATGCTGATCTGAATGTTACATTGGTTCTTTTACATACCTTCTGCTTCCTAAACAAAGTACATTTATTTTATTGTTATTGTGAAAAAGTTCTTTTCTCATTTATTTTCTAACTTGTTCTTGTTATGTAGTCATCTTTGTTGTACATATGTGTTTTTGTTATTGTATTAGTTTATTGAGGTTCCCATAAAATACCACAGAGCAGGTGGCTTACACAGCAGATACTTACTTTCTCACAGTTCTGGAGGCTGGAAGAGCCAGGACCAGGTGCTGTCAGGGTTGGTTTCTGGTGAGGACTCCGGCCTGTAGACAGCTGCCTTCTCGCTGCTGTGTCCTCACATGGCCTCTGCTCTGGGCGTGCGTGGAGACAGAGAGAGGAGAGGATGAGAGAGAGTCTGAGAGAGAGAGAAATGTATTTCTTCCTCTTCTTGTGATACCAGTCCTACTGATTACATTCTGGAGTTAGAATCTCTCACTTCAGATTACTACTTTGGTGTATAAAATTTTGAACAAGTTATTTGAATTCTCTGTATCTCGGTTTTCTCATCTGTGGAAAAGGAAAATATTTTGCCTTACAGTTTTCTTTGAAGACAGAGTTAGGGAATCATATAAGTGATTGGGACTACCCAACATGGTAAATACGATACATTTCAGTTATTATGTATATGACCCTTATGGTTTCTCTTCCTATTCTATTTTTCTTTTAGTATATTTTGATTGCTAATGGTGTAATGATATCCTAAATCTCTAATGCCCTCTGTATCACTTAAAATTTCTCCATCGTGAGCCCCATTTTCATGAGTTAACATTATAAAAGCTATTTAGAAAGTATCAATAAAATAACATTAATAGGGCACCTGGGTGGCTCAGTGGATTAAAGCCTCTGCCTTCGGCTCAGGTCGTGATCTCAGGGTCCTGGGATCAAGCCCCGCATCAGGCTCTCTGCTCAGAGGGGAGCCTGCTTCCTCCTCTCTCTCTGCCTGCCTCTCCGCCTACTTGTGATCTCTCTCTCCGTCAAATAAACAAATAAAATATTTTTTAAAAATAACATTAATAAATTGATCAAGTCCTAGATGATTAAAAATTAATTTGCCTTGTACTAATGTAAGTTTATTTTCCATACTATATATGTTTCATGTTTCACTATTACAAATATTAAATATTGAAATGTAAATGTAAATGTCTAACTTGTGTTACTTCTAAGACAACTATGTGAAAGCTGGCTATCAAGCTGAATTTTTACCTATAAATAGGATTTCCTGTCCTTTTGTATCTTCCGTTGATTTTTATGTCAGAATATAAAAAGCAGTACTTTAAAAATCATTTCTGGTAAATCTCCCAGTTGGCACTTAATATTGCTTTTAACTCTTACAAAAAAGAAAAGGAAACCAGCAGTGATACAGACCATAAAAATAAAGGACAAGTCAAGCACTTCTTTTAATTTTATGTTACCTTATTGTTTCATATCACTTTATATAATGTGCAGACAAGCTCAGGACCGCACTTACTGTTTCATTCACTAGGATTCCTACTTGAGAATTCATTTACAGAAATTATAAAAATTATTGTGAATTCAGTTTCTTTTAACATACTTAATGCAGTACTTTCCAAGTTATGCCTAATCCAATATATTTTCTCCCAAAGATGTTATTTTCACAGGGTTGTTTAAATATTCATATTGTAAAAAGATACTGGAAGCCATACTACCTAACTGATTTGCAAAATTCTGCAGTTAGTAACTTCTGTTATACTAGTGGCATATTGAAAATAGTGTCATTACTTCTGGATTAACCTATAAGCTATTTTTTAGGTGGCTATTATAAGGTTACCAACTCTTAGGGAAAAACCTAAATCTGCTAGCATGCTCAAAGGTTAATAAATGTGAGATATCAGATGACTAAAAAATGAGAACTTGCTAGTCTGGACAGCAGCTGACTTTAAGGATATTTATTAAATAACATTAAGGTACAAAAATAGTAAAAATATTTCACACTGTTGGCTGGAAAGATACAAATGTTGACCTTAACTTTCTTATTAAATCTATTCCAAGAGCTATTTGCAAAGATTGTGCTCACAATTGGAATATTTAATAAAATCTAATTTTCTTCCTCTGTAATTCCTCAGTTGGAAAATGTGGTCCCTTGATGATGATCCAAGGCTTTGAAGAATAAATGGATTTCAAAGAGAAAATTAGATGGTACTTATTATGCTGTCTAACTAGCAATGCATTGTCATTTGTCTGTTGTATTATAAATGTCTTGCTTTCCCTACCTTCTTCATTTAATCATGTAACTTGCCTGTAAGCAGCATTAGAGAAAAAAGTTGCTCTACTACTCCTTCAGCTGTTTTTTTTGTCTTTGCTTATCCCAGAGACAGCTCACCTTATGCCCAAGACAGAACACTGCAGGTACTCCCTGACCCCTGGTGTCTTCTGAATCCCTCCCTTCCACCCACTCCCTAGGGAGACATATTAGTTTCCTCCCTCTACTTCCTTCGGGAAGTTTTTCCTAACTACACACCCTCTCCCAAGTGAAGTTAGGTTTGACTGGCACGTGTAGTCTTTTAAAAATTAAACCTTAATATAAAAACCACATTCTAGTCCAAAATTAAATTTTCTCATGGTAAATATCACTTCTGTGCATTTATTCCATGTTTTATTATACATTTTTTCAGAGTATTTTTTGTTAATGCATCTAATTATTTGTCATTAGAAGACTGAGCATGTCTGTCCAAATTTCTTTGCAGCTTACCAGCCTGATGCCATATATCAGGATGACATTTATTGTAGCAATAATGAAGGGCAAAAGCATTTGCCATATACTTTTTTCCTTCACTTTTATGGCATGCTTGTATTTAAATTACTTCCATTTTATTTGTCAACATTTTCAGTAGAAATTCCTTTATATTATTAATACCTATAAACCATTCAAAAAAGGCTAAAGCATTTTCTTCAAAATACCATTTCTAAAAGAAATACGTGGAATTTGAAACCATACTGTTTGAATCTGAAGCTTTGCTTATTACTTTATCTCTGATTTTTGAGACATGCATATTATCTTTCTAATTGAATTCAGAAATCATCTGTCATTTTAGTTTTGACATGTAATATACATAAATAATGTCCAAAGGATAGAAGCAATCTAATTTGCAAGTATTAATATACTTTCTAATTCTAATAGCATTAATTGAGGAGTTATAAGATACTATATGTAAAGTGTATGTTTTATTTTTAAATTATGTTTCCATATTTATGGCTAGTATTACCTAAATATCAAGGTACAGTGAAAGTTCTAAAAATATATCAGAAAACAAGATGATAGAATAGATCATGATTAAAAAATTAATTTGCCTTGTACTAATATAAGTTTATTTTCCATGCTATATGTTACATGTTTCACTATTACGAATATTAAATATTGAAATGTAAATATATTAGACGTCTAACTTGCGTTACTTCTAAGACAACTATGTGAAAGCTGGCTATCAAGCTGAATTTTTACCTATAAATAGGATTTCCTGTCCTTTTGTATCTTCCGTTGATTTTTATGTCAGAATATAAAAAGCAGTACTTTAAAAATCATTTTTGGTAAATCTCCCAGTTGGCACTTAATATTGCTTTTAACTCTTACAAAAAAGAAAAGGAAACCAGCAGTGATACAGACCATAAAATTAAAGGACAGGTATTAGTCTATAATATTATTATTATTATTATATATGATTAGATATATTCACAGGTAACATATACTTTTTCTTTTACCCTAAAACATTACTGATAAAATTTCCTTGCTTTAACTTTTAACTCTCATCTTACTTATCTATAATAGACATAAATGCTTACAATAAAAAAGGATCTCAAGTTGCATGAATCTGTCAGATTGGGAGATTTTCAGGTATCAATTGTTAAGTATTTGGTATTCTATGAAGAAATTCATCTCAGAATATAGCTACTATATTAGTGTAAAGTTATGGCTTAGTGGTATTAAAATAATCAATGGTAGCTTTAAGGTTGTTTTTTGATAACATGGTAACATAAAAATAGGTTCACTTTCAAGAAAAGTTCTTTCTACTATAGAGTACAGCATGACTTACAGTATAGCCTCAATAAAGTCTACTGCGCCAAAGCAAGAAAGGCATTTTTTTAAATGTTAAAAATTTTTTGATATAAATAATCATTATTATGGTTATATATCTGACTTCATAGGGAATGACTGTACGTAGTTTTATTTTTTAATTGATTTTTTATTGAAATATAATTAACACACAGTGTTATATTAGTTTCAGGTGTACAATATAATAATTCAACAGTTCTGTACATTACTCGGTGTTCATCAGGATAAGTGTACTCTTAATCCCCTTTATCTAACGTTCCACCCATCCCCCCACTCACCTCTCCTCTGAAAACCGGCAGTTTGTTCTCTGTATTTAAGAGTCTGGTTTTTTTGTCTCCTTTTTCTCTTTGTGCATTTGTTTTGTTTCTTAAATTCCACATATGAAATGATATGGTACCTGTCTTTGTCTGCCTTATTTCACTTAGCATTATACCCTCCAGGTCCATCCATGTTGTTGCGAGTGGCTTTTTTTTATGGCTGAGTAATATTCTATTGTGTATATATGCTGATGGGCATGTGGGTTGCTTCCATATCTTGACTATTGTAAATAATACTGCAATAAACATAGAGGTGCATATCTTCTAGAATTAGTGTTTGTTTTCTTTAGGTAAATACCCAGTAGGGGAATTACTGGATCATATGGTAATTCTGTTTCTAATTTTTTGAGGCATCTGCATACCGTTTTCCACAGTGACTACACCAGTTTGCATTCCCACCAACAGTGTGTAAGGGTGCCTTTTTCTCCACATCCTTGCCGACACTTGTTATTTCTTATCTTTTTGATTCTAGCTATTCTGACAGGTGTAAGGTGATATCTCATTGTGGTTTGGGTTTGCATTTCCCTGATGGTGGGTGGTGTTGAGAGCATCTTTTCATGTGTCTGTTGGCCATTTTTATGTCTTCTTGATATTCTTTTTAAATATTATAGTCAAAAAGTTTGCTGCCTCCAGAACATGTTGCCTGAAGTTTGTATGCTACATATACTCAAGAGTTTGTCTGTCTTTGCCCCATTAAGCTCACAAATCCTTTCCTTCACCTAAGAACACACACCCACGTACATGAAAGGCATCACTGGGTGGAGAGGAGAGGGGAAGTTACTGAAGAACCAGCTTTCTCATATTTAAACTTACTCTTAAAAGCGATATTCCACACTATGTTTATTTTCTCTATGGAAGTGTAATTGTTAAGTATACTTGTATTACAAGTACGTCTTACCTGGTGTGGACTTGGACTTCAGTACAAAAGAGCTATCCACTTATGTAGACTCATTAGATCACTAATATAAATCAAGTCACTAGCTTGCTTCCACTTAACCATATTTCCCTTTGTAGGAAATCATTTTACCTACTTATTTCTTCTACTTATTTTATGTGGGAAGTTTGATCTAAAGGCTGGCAAAATGGGTTTTCATCTTATTTATTTATTTTTTTCATTTTAATTTTGGCTTTCTTATTTTTTATTTTTTTATTATGTTATGTTAGTCACCATACAGTACATCATTAGTTTTTGATGTAGTGTCCCGTGATTCATTGTTTTTGTACAACACCCAGTGCTCCATGTAATGTGTGCCTTCCTTAATACCCATCACCAGACTAGCCCATCCCCCCACCACCTTCCCCCCAAAACCCTCAGTTTGATTCTCAGAGTCTGTAGACTCTCATGGTTTGTCTCCCCCTCCGATTTCCCCCCTTCATTTTCCCCTCCCTTCTCCTAATGTCCTCCATGCTATTCCTTATGTTCCACAAATAAGTGAAACCATATAAGTGACTTTCTCTGCTTGACTTATTTCACTTTGCATGATCTCCAGTTCCATCCATGTTGATGCAAAAGTTGGGTATTCATCCTTTCTGATGGCTGAGTAATACTCCATTGTATGTATGGACCACATCTTCTTTATCCATTCATCTGCTGAAGGGCATCTCGGCTCTTTCTACAGTTTGGCTGTTGTGGATATAAATCAAGAGATGGCTATTTTTTTTTCAGAAATAATGTTAAGACTTTACATTAATACATTGATACTTTTTTTGACATCTGACTCTTTAGATATATAATGGAAACTATAGGCCTTCTGTCTAAAAATAAAGTACAAATACAAAAAAAAAGCTCACAAAATTTGTATGCCATCAGTTTAATTTTATTGGAAACTGATTTATTTCACAGACAAATAAAATAGTTTTTTTTAGTATTTGTTTATAATTATTACTCTCAAATGTCTATTTTATAAAAATGTGGAAATGAACCCAAATTTCAAAAGTAAAGAAATGAAATTGTATAAAGTAAATTTCAGCGAAAACACTACCATTTCACTTGAATAAAAAGTTGAAATGTTGGGGTAGCCTTTTAATATGGCAGTGCACTTCTCTGCCATTAATTTGATTTCAATTTTTCTAATGACAACAAATGCTAAAAATAATAACTTGCCTAGGTATGTAGTGACAAATGGAACCAAAACCCCAGTAACTAGCATTATCAGAGATCAAAGGTTGGCGTAAAGGAATAAATAAGTTTTTCTAGAAATCTCTAGATTGAACTCAAGTCATTTCATTTCTTTTGTCCTTAAGTCTTTAAGGTTATATGTTTTGGAGTTGGCATTATTATAGAGTCTGTGACAGCTGAAAATTATGAATCCATGTTTCCATTTTAGGGAGATTGAAGCAGAAATGAATATGAATGGAGATTTGTGATATTCCTAGGTGTTCAGAGATTTCTGCCTATACAGAAATAAACAAATTGTCATTTTCCACTTCAGTTTGTAAAAGCATTTCCTCCAGAATTAGAAAGTTGGCATAATTATCTTTGTCTAATCTTATGTTCCAGAGTGAAAACTTTCTTAAAAGAGTTCATGACTTTTCAGCTCCATGTATAATATGGCTGTAGTGAATTTAAGAATAATAATAAAATTGCCTAAGTAATCCAACCCATGAGTGAACCTCTTATCATATTGTTCTGATCATGACTTCCTATTTCTTGCAAGTATTTTTAAACCTGTACTTAAAGTTGAATCCTTATCTTCAAGACTTTTCATTTCACATTCTGTTGTCTTCTTCTCATAAAATTTCCTCTAAAAGCTCTGGTTCTAAAGTTGACTGCAGGAATGTGCATGCATCAGGATTCAGGATTTTGGGGCATCATCTTTGGCAGTAATTCATGATGTTGAAAGAGGTGATCAGTATTATATGTGGAACTGTTTTTTCATCAAACAGAAAAACCAGATGTTTTCCCAAAGATTGCAGATTCTACACCTAGTTCTGAAATTTGAAGAGTCTCCTTCCAACTGAAGTTATGCTCAACAGTAAAACTGTTAATCATTTTGAAGACAGTAAGAAAGGATCTGTGTAGTTTCCAAAAGGGGCTCACAAAATAGGATTTTTTTTCTATCATGATGTTAGTAGAAATATGCCAGACCAAATCCATAAATTGGTTGTTCTCAGATCCTGAAGGAAAATGTTGGCTCTGTCATTTACCCTATGACGTGTTAGAAACCCACTTTTTATGACAAAAAGTCACATTCTGTGAAGTATTTTTACAAAGGACAGAAGTGTTCCAGCTCTATTTACTTCATTTTTTAATTGGAAAATCTTCACTACTGAAGAAGTTATTCAAATTCTGTACTATTTTATAATCTGTATCTCAAGATTCTCTCTCTGTCTATACGTTATTAAGATGAATGATTCAACACAACTTTGAATATTATGTTGAACTATAAGAGTTACTTTGGGTATATCCTCCACTGTTTAAAAATTAAATCAAGGATAAATGGTAGAGATGTAGAACTGTGGAAGTAAAACCTTCCCCATACTGTAATACTCAAACAGAAATTGTCTCTGTCATGTCTTTTGAATAGCAAATGGCTTGGCAGACTCAACTGAGATTAGTTTCTATATGCCTTTCGTATGGCTGTTTAGAACTGCTAAATCTAAATATCTTGGTTCTGAACATGTTTCCTGAGATTTTAGGAAGAAACAGTTTGATGAAAAGATCAAAAAACACCGTAGCGAATTTGACCACATATTTACAAGATAACTAACTGGGGTAATATGGCCAGCTAATTATGTATATATTATAGGCATGATAATATTATTTACTAACTATACTTCACAGGTACTAAACAATCAGAATGGACAACAATCCCAGAGTTCCTTGCTGGGATATTTAGTAACTGTTTAACTGATGGATTGTGAGGGATGGTGGAAATTATGCTTTCCATATGTTAGTGACAGATAGGACCATACCAAAGCATTCTGGATTTTGTTTTAACCATTCATTCCTGCCCAAGGAATGGGCACTATCTCTCTGGCCCTGTGTGTGGCTATATTTAATCTCAGTGGTATGCGTGGCCTGTTGACTTCTTGTCTTACATTATCTTAACTGATTGTTGTGATTCTTATGATCTATTTGGATTTCATCAGTGTCCATTTATTAAGATAAAAGGACTTTTACTCTTCATTGTAAAAGGTTGGTTTAACTGCTGTTGTGTATGTTTGTATTATGATCTTGAGTATGTAACTTCGTGGAACCCCAGAATTGTTCTGTTCACTAAGCAGCAGGAAAACTACTCTTTGGGAAAGAAGGTTCTACATTCTCTAAATTTGTGTTGTTTGATGTGATACCTATGTATCTGTTGAGCTCTTGAAATGTGGCTAGTCTGAACTGAGATGTGCCATTAAGTGTAAAGTATACACTGGATTTCAAAGATGTAGTACAGAAAACAGGTGACATAATCATATTTCCATGTTAATGACATGTTACATTGACAGTGTTTTAGACATATTGGGTTAAAATATCTTCTTGCCACACAATTAATTTCACCTATTCCTTGTCACTATTTCTAATATGGCTACTAAAAAATTAGAATTAACTTATTTTCTGTTACTACTGCTCCATATTCTATATTTGCCCAATTGTTTGGGATAACAAAGATTTTATTTTAATCAAACCTATGGAAAATTCCTTCTGGAAATACAGATAACCGTTTTTCTCTGATATAGTTAACTTTTTTTTTATTTTAAAACTTTTTCACTGCAATGTAGTGGATTTGAAAATGCAACCAATTTCTTTGATTATTTGTTGCTTCCTTAATACCTCACTAAACTACTTTCAGTTTATTCCTATAGGTCAAAGAGATAAGTTTTTTTAAAAAGATATGTAAAGTGGAAAATTTGGGCTTAAAAATAACTAACCTAATGAAAATAAATAATAACTCCAAGGGAATTAAAAATTAAGGCTTCAGTGAAATTTTTAGTAACACTATCTATAGGTATATACTATCAATTTTGGATCAGCTTTGCTGGTGGCCAAAGGACTAAAAGAAATCCCTTTTATCCTAAGGAAACAACAGAGGATTTTCCTTCCTACCATTGCTTCTAATTAGATTTCATGAATTTACATTGTGGGAAATCAGAGAGTAATTCCCTTAATCTAGGGATAAAATTATAGTGCTATATTTATAAATATAGTTAAAATTAATGTAGCTTTATAGGTTAGCTTAAACATTTGTAGTCTTAGACTATTTATAAACATATCTGGAAGATGCCACTATATGATCATAGAAATATATGAAATTACTCATTTGCTGATCTTTAAAATAGGAAGCTATAACTTGAGGCAAGGTGCATTAACCAAACTTCTCAGTATGTTAGAAACTGTTTTAAAATTCTGATCTAAAAAAATAGGTGTGAGTCTTGGTCCCAGAAAACAGGCAGAAAAATCAATCAAAAATAGCCTGGATATTAAAACCGACTTTGTGCACTAATGTGAAGCTGCTTGATTGAGTAGTGCAGTGTCAACCATATCTTCCTTCTAATGCTAAAAGTAATGCACATAGACAGAGTGACAATCACAGCACAGGCTCCCATCAGCCATAATTAATCTTTTAGTTAACAGAGACTAGAAAAGCCTCTCATCAGCCTCTTCTGAAGTCTGAGGGACCCTGTTTTTTGATGTTTGCATTCTGAGGAAAATTGTCCCCACCAGTTCTAACAAATTGAAACACCAGGCTAATTATGGCAGCTAATGAAGTGTGTGGAATGGTCACAGCTTGTCGTGAAACTGTTCCTTCAGCTTGGATTAGAGTTTCATCAATCACTTTTTTAAACTGATCCAGAATTGCTTCTGCCCGGTGCTTGGCATTTTTAATGCTGTTTCTGTAATTGGTTTTTTCCCTAAAGCTTAGACTGTTTTTTGAAATATTACAGTCTCGGGACAGGACTTGCAAACTCTAGTTTAAAAAAAAATTTATTATTAGTGATATCAGCTGATCGAGTGGTAGAAAGCTAATAAAAGACCACCAAAATAAAATTTGATATACTGTTTCAATCCTGCTAAAGGTAGCAATAAAGCACATCCGTGTATATCATTTTTTTCCTATGTATGTATAATGTAGCATAGGAGAATCATAGGAGGTGATTAGGTGACTAAAACTCCAGTAAGAGTTTCTGCGAAATTAATACATAGATGGTAGTTTCTTGTTAGGAAATGATAGCTCTCCCTTTATCACACATGCCATTTTATGAGATGTCTCCATGTTGCAATTGAGCCAAACATTTTGAAGTTAAGACCAAAGATCTGTGTATTCCTACTTAAATCAGTCTGCATAAACCTGGAGTTCCAACTGTTTAAAAGGTTTTTATCTGGGGTGCCTGGGTGGCTTACTTGTTAAGTGTCTGCCTTCCACTCAGGTCACAATTCCAGGGTCCTGGGATGGAGCCCTGCATTGGGCTCCCTGCTCAGCGGGAAGCCTTCTTCTCCCTCTCCCACTTCTCCTGCTTATATTCTATTCCTTCTCTCTGTGTCTCTCTCTCTGTCAAATAAATAAACAAAATCTTAAAAAAAAGAGGTTTTTATCATCTCTAAAAAAAGGGAATCAGTCATTTTGCAGGAATGATTGCAATTTCTGTTAACAAATCTCATTTTTGATGTTGATTCATCACTAGCAACTATTGGGCACCCTCTGTGTGCAGCAAACTACCTCAATTTGTAGGACAATTCAATACAAGATGTATGAAATTCTATTTGCATAGGTTATGTCCTTTAAATTGGTAAAAAAAAAAAGTAAATGAAAAGAAAGAAGATAAAAGAAAAGAAACCATTTTGGCTGTTGTCTCCTACTCTGTTTCTGTTGGAGCAGGGGCTATATGAGCAACAAAGTTTCTCCGTGTTTCAGTTCTTCCCTTTTCATTGATAAAGTTTTTCTTAGTAAATGGACATGCAGTAAGGAAGAGCTTTAGGTGTATTATCACTTTTAATCCCCACAGCTAATCTAGATGTTATCATTTCTATCACTATCATTTCTTCTCATTTTATAGATTACAAAGTATCTATAATACGTAAGTATTACGTAATGCTAATCATTGCCAGAGTCGGGGCTATTGACCATGACACTCGCTAGCTCTTTAAATTTACTTTCTCCTAGGCCAGTTTCTACAATTTTATAAATTCTTTGCAGATATTTAGAAGACTTACCAGTAATCATAATATAATAGAAATATCATAGCTGGAAGTCATGTTCAAGATAATTTAGCTCTGCTTTACAAATTAGAAAATATATGACAATATATAGAGAGAGACATGTATATCATATACACATATAGAGTCACGTGTATTTATACAATATTAAAATGTGTTAATTTTTTAAGTAAATTTTCTTTGCATTTTCATGATTCTTGTACAATAGAATACTTGTTTTATGTTTAAGTAATAGAATTTTGCACTTAACCTTACAATTTTTATTATGAAGCATCCACCAAACAATATGCAGAAGTGAAATAATGTGCAATATAAATTTTCTACGTGTATTTCGTTGTTTTCCTTTATTTCTTAGTCAAACATTAAGTTATTTTCAGGGATAAAGAAGGGAAACTTTTGGAGATATCTAGAGGAAATGAAGGAAACATTTATGGTAATAAGCCTCTGAGAAGAGTTTTGACTACATTTGATAAATTTTGGTATTTCTTTATTTTCTCGCAGGATCATATAAGATTCTTAGCTATGAAAAATTTTACATGTGTCTGTTTATATACATACAGTACATAGGTATATAAAGTAGAGCAAAAAATATAGGTTAAAGCGCACAGGTGCATAGCATATATTATTTATAGTTAAAATATACATAAACTATATCATACTTTATGTATTTTTTTTACTCATAAACAGTAAAACTTTATTTCTCAAAGTTCTGGAGGCTACAAGTCTAAGATCAAGGCTCCAGCATCGTTGCCTTCTGGTGAGGGCCATTTGCCTAGTTCATAGCTGGTAACTTCTTGCTGTGCACTCATGTGTTGGAAGAGGCTAGATCCTAGCCTCTACATTTTTTTAAGTGTATTCTTTTGAAACTTTATTTTTTCCTACTTCTGACTTTATATTAATAATTTTGATAAGTTTATTAATAATAACATCTATAGATATTTTTCTATGTGTAAATTCATGTTTTCTAAAAAATAAAATTTTATTTCTTCTCAGTCATTTCTGATGTCAAGTGAATACTTATACTGTTTTATTCAGTAATCATGATGCCTTATCATACTTTATCATATTAAAGACATTTTGTTTCTGTTTCAAGAGATGACTTTTTAAAATCATAATAGATATTAAACTTTATCATAGGTGTATTCTCCAAGTATAAGATGATCACATGATTTCTTTATTATTGTAGTCAATTATATTGTTAGATTTTTTTTTAATGTTAACCCAATCTTCTGTTCCTGGCATAAACTCAACCTGATCTTGAAATGTTATCATTTTTTTTAAAGATTTTATTTATTTATTTCACAGAGGGAGAGAGATCACAAGGAGGCAGAGAGGCAGGCAGAGAGAGGTAGGGGGGGAAGCAGGCTCCCCGCTGAGCAGGGAGCCCGATGCGGGCCTCGATCCCAGGACCCTGAGATCATGACCTGAGCCGAAAGCAGAGGCTTTAACCCACTGAGCCACCCAGGCGCCCGAAATGTTATCATTTTTATGTGTCACTGCATTCAATTTGCTAATACTTTGTTTAATCTTTTTTTACACTTATGTCTGTGAAATAGGTTTGACTCTACTTGTTCTTCCTTATACAGTCTTTGTCAGGTTTTGGTGTCAAGGTTATGCTGGCCTCATAAACACATTTGTGTAGGGTTCCCCCTATATCTATTTTTGGAAGAATTTGTATAAAATTGTATGACTTCTTCCTTAAATATTTGGGAGAATTTACTAGCGAGCCCACTGGGTTTGGGGATATTCTTTGTGGGAGAGTTTTTATTTATTCAATGTTTATAATTCATATAGGCCTATTCCCCAGTTCTATTTTTATGACTACTGGGTTAAGTTGTATTTTTTCAGTTGACCTATTATTCTAAATTTTCATGTCTTCTGGCAAAGACTGTTCATGATCTTTTCTATTATATACTAAATGCCTATGGCGTATGTACTGGTGTCACCTGTTTTATTCATGATGTTGATAAATGTTTTATTACCTTGCTAAGGACTTTTCAATTTCATCAATCTACCCTTAAAACTTTTGACTATTGATTTTCTCAGTTTAGTGGTTATTTTCTATTTATTAATACATTCTCTTTACTTTTCTCTTCCTTCACCTTTATTGGGTTTCACTTGCTGTTCTTTTTTATTACTTCTTGAAATAGATAATTAAATAATTCATTTTCAGTCTGTTTCTAATATATGTGTATAAGGCTATATGTTTCAAAACATGGATTTAATGACATTCTATAAGGTTTCATCATAAATCCTAAAATGTTTTCTGTTTTAAATCATGTCTTGTTTAGAAGTATATTATTGGATTTTCTAATATTTGGAGATTTCCAAGTTAAATTTTTATTAATTTACTAGTTTCAATTCTTCAGTGGTCAAAGAACAAACTTGGTGATTTTAATCTCCTGAAATTTGTTGAGAGTTGATTTATGGCCCAGGATCTGGTCATTTCGGTAAATCTTCCAAGTACATTAAAAAAGAGTATATTTTCTGCAGTTTGGGGGTACAGTTTTTACCAATCTCTTGAAATTTGTTAGTAGTGTTCCAGTCTCCTACATCTTGTTTTTTGTTCAAGATCATATTAGTATTACTGATTTTTCTCCCGAGCTACTAAAATGAATCATTTCTTTGATGCATAGGATATACATGAAGGCTTTATTTAAAGGAGGGCATGGACAGTACATTTTCTGAGGCCTTGAATATCTATAACAAAGAGTTCATTGTCTTTCCATATCAGTTTACGCCTTCTATATTGGGGGGTTAGCAAACTCTTTTTTAAATGGCCAGATAGTAAATATTTTAGTATTTGAGGGCCGCATGGCCTATGTTAATCTATCTACTCAAGCCGGCCATTATAGCACCAAAACAATAGACAGTACATAAAAGAATAGGCATGACTGTGTTCCAGTGAAACTTCATTTAAAAGCTAGGCAGTAGGCTGGCTTGGGCCTGTGGGCCATAGTTTACCAGTCCTTATTTGATACTAACAGAACCTCTGATTTCTGTACTAGAACCCGGGCACCTGGCTGCCTGAGATAAAACCTGCATTTATCAGCCACCCTTTAAAGCTAGTGATAGTCCTGTGACTATGTGCTGTAAAATGGAATGTAAGCAAAACTGTGGGTTCAACTCCCAAGAATTATCAGAATCGTTCCCTACATAAATAAGTCTTATGGTGTGAAGGAGAGGTAAAAACAGAACTCTCACTAAAGGAACTGTACAAGCTAGTAGATGGGTCTGAGGCAGTGCCATAGATGCTGGCAGAAGACATAAGCCTCCTGGGTCAGAGACTATTCCTCAGAGCAAAAGCACTAGGGGTTTAGTTGTATCAGTTCCCTCCAAATCTCACAAGGGGGTACAGAGCCAGGGAGGGCATGCACACGCAGATGTGCCTTAAGAAGAGAACCCTGAATCCCTAATATAAGAAATCTACCATTTTTATAGGAAACAGTAAGCAAGCCTGCTCTGACCAGAGGAAGACCAAGTGCTTTGCAGGACTGTGTGATACATACTGTACGGTGTTAATATAACCTCTCAGGATTGCTGGTCATATAAACAATACCAAGAAGTGACCCTTATTCCAAGTAAAAGAATGATCAAGACTGTGATTTTGACACATTCGGCAAGATATGTAGGAACTCAAGAGTGGTGGACAGCCTCCCGTGGTGTTTTTAAAGAAAAATGAATGTGATTCTTCTCATTTCTTCCTTCTGGATGTCTAGAATGGGAGATTTCATAGTTAGAGATTGACGTCTTCAATCATTGTAATCCATGGACCAGTGCAGGCCACAAAAGGTAGAGCAATAATATAAAAGAATCCTGGGCCCTTTCCCCTGTAGAGGATCACACCAACCATGGACTTTAGTGTGAAAGAGAAATAGACTTCTCTCTTAAATCACCATTAATATGGGCTTTCTATCAGTTACAGCCAATTCTCATCCCAGTTAATACAATATCTGAGAGTACCTTTCTGCTGTTTTCATAAGTAAGCGACAACTAGAGTATGTATAAAGTACTGGGCTCAAAAACCTTTTTTTTTTTTTAACTTTATAGATACTACTTTGTGACTTTCTATCAGTCACTGTTAGAAAGTAAGTATTTCAGCTGACTGATTTTGTATGTGTGTGTTGGGGGGGTGCTGCTTTTTTGAATTATTTTCTTTATTCTAAAATATAACCTTTACCATCCATTCAACTTTGAATAGCCAATTGTTGCCTGTACGGTGCATTTTAATTCTGCTACTGTGATCTTAGTTTATTTCCTTATTTCACTGAATATCTCTGACCTTGTTTTTATGGGCTCTGTTTTATAGAATCCATATTTTTAGGAGTTGATTGAAGTTGACAAATATTCTCTAACACTTACATTTTCTTCAGGTTCCTGGAAATGATGACTTTCAGATGTCTGCTTTCATCCAAGTCTTTAATGTGTGAATTGCTTTTTCTTCCATGGGCCTGTATAATTGTTTTTGCTTATCCTTCTCCTATCTGAAAAGAACTAGGCACGTTCACTGTTGACCAACACAGAAAGCCTGTGGATTTGGTTCTATCTCTTTAGATCAAGGCCTCTTTCCAGGCTCTAGTTTGAAGGCAACCCAATTCACTTGCCCTCATTTCATAGTTCTCCAGCACTAATAATTCGTGGAAGAGATTAAAACTTAACACTTCTAACCTGGCCCTGCCTCTTACTTGCAACTCTTCTGTGCCTAGCACAGGGGCCTTCCTACACAGTGAGTTTCTGTAGAACCTGTGTAAATCCCAGCCCAAAGCTGGGTTTCTATAGTGCAATAAGTTTATGTTTTCTACTTACCCTGAAATCTCTTGGAGAGGTAGAATTTTTGTTTTTGTTTTTTTTTTTTAAAAATGACCTCCCCAAAAATCCAACTTTAAAACTTGTAATTAGGTCATGAGTAGGGAGGAGATCCAGAACAGTTTACTTAAATTGAGAATTAGATCTATTATTTGAAAGCTTCAGAAAACTTACTGGTATAACTGAGAATCAGATTGTTGGGGATAATTCTAGGATGACTTTTTCAGTTCCATCCATGAAGACATAGACATTACTAGTTGATATTTCCCCCCACCCACATCCGTAGCTAATTCTTTTATGTGTTATTGATGATAGAGATGGACAAGACTTTTCTTAGGGCTCCAAATATAAGATTTCATGGAGAGGAAATTCCTCCTCCAGGCTAGTTAACTAACCCCTATGATGGATAAGAACTTTATGGAACATTGTGAGGTTAATAATATCCATTAAATCACATTAACAGTTTTGAAAATTTGGATAGGCTCTAACCTTAGTTGTAGAGCAGAGAAAAACCAATTGAAATACTCTACCATTAATTTCCAGGCTTTGGAAACTAATGGGTTTCTAGAAATAGCATTAATGATGACTAACACCTATATCATGATCTATATTAGCTAAGCATCTGTCCACATAAGAAATATATACAAGTGTTATGCATTAATATCCTAAACTCCATTGCTAAAAAATGTTTGCATAAAATAAATCTACAACTCATAATTATTTCAGTCTACCGTATTTATATTATGTTCATGATAGTGTTTTATTGTAGCTGTTCAATATAAAATCTTACACTTTTCCTTTCTTTCCTTAAGTAAAGTGAATACATACATGTCAAAATTTTACTGAGTAAAGTGAAGAACATCCTGGTTCTTATTTGTTAAAAAGACCCTACGAATTACCTCTGGAAGCTTTTGATTTGTTTGGAATGCTTTTGACCTATCAAGCTTAAATTCAGAGGTGTTTTCTACAAATAATTCATATTAACCTTCAGGTTGCTGAGGGCTACAAGATGTTTTAATACCCCAGTAAACTGTTTAGCCTGGGGTCACCTCAGCACCAACTCTGAACTACTTAGAACTTAATATTATGTATATAATATAATGTATAATATAATATAATGTATATAATATAATTCTTGCTACTTGTTTTCTACTTATTTTATTTTTTATACTTGTTTTATTTTTCCTTATATTGAATCTACTTTAGGGGGGAGGAGCAAGACTTTATATTTCTTATAAAAAAGGGTCTTATTAAATAGACTAATAATTTAAGCAAATTATACAAGTAGTTAATCTACTTAATAGTTCAATATTTATCTAGTTTATAAATACCAACTTCATATAATTTATTTACTAAGAATTTAACTTGCATTAGTGGTTTAGTTTCAAAAGCATAATGTATTTTTTTCTTGACTTGTTTCTTTTTATTTTATTTTTTTATAATTTAATTTTATTTTTTTCAGTGATCCAAGATTCATTGTTTATCCACCACACCCAGTGCTCCATACAATACGTGCCCTCCTTAATACCCATCACCAGGCTCACCCATATCCCCATCCCCCTCCCCTCCTTGTTTCTCAGAATCCACAGTCTCTCATCTTTCGTCTCCCCCTCCGATTTACCCCAATTCACTTTTCTTTTCCTTCTCCTAATGTTCTTCATTTTATTCCTTATGTTCCACAAGTAAGTGAAACCATATGATAATTGACTTTCTCTGCTTGACTTATTTCACACAGCATAATCTCCTTCAATCCCATCCATGTTGGTACAAAAGTTGGGTATTCATCCTTTCTGATGGCTGTGTAATATTCCATTGTATATATGTATGGAACCAAAAGTATAATTTTAAAAAAGTATCAACTAATTAGCAGTTATTTTATATTGACCACAAAGAGAGATATTTATTTTTTACTTTGTTTCTGTTAAGTTCTTATTTTATTTTATTTTATTTTTATTTTTATTTATGTGTTTGACAGAGAGAGACACAGTAAGAGAGGGAACACAGGCAGGGGGAGTGGGAAAGGAAGAAGCAGCCTTCCTGCTGAGCAGGGGAGCCTGATACAGAACTCAATCCCAGGACCCTGGGATCATGAGCTGAGCCAAAGGCAGATGCTTAACGACTGAGCCACCCAGGCGCCCCTCTGATAAGTTTTTATTTGTAGAGCAAAAGAGATATAAGTCAATATGATACATACACAGTTGAATTTAACTTTATTCAAAAGAATTTTTCTCCCATATTGTGTGACCATGCCAACCATAGAGTTTTAAGAGGCTGTAATTATTTAAGTTGTTCCATTTTTATATACTCCTAATCTTTAAATAATTTTTGTATTACTCAAAAATAATGAAATAATATATTAATATTGAGATTAAATTTTTGTATGTATCATAAATTCTTGAATTTGACAGTCTTTTATTTATAGTTTAAATAAATTATAAGGTATATTTAATGTTCTGCAATAAATTGTGCGTTGAATGGCAACAGCAAATAAACATTCCTTAGTATTTTGAATATCAAAGTATTTTACCTACATATGTTTTTAGTTCAGACACAGTAAAGTTCAAGGGCATCCAAGTATGAAATAGCTTGTGAGGAATTTCACATTGCTTTCTTAATTTGATTTAGTTGGAGAAAAGGACACTAGTTCAGAAAATAGAACATCGCCTTTAATAATTTTGGTTTTAAATATAGACATAAAGTATTGTACATAGACTAGTAAATGTATATATAATTTTCCAAAAGTTTATGAAAGGAGTTGGCATTATAAAATATATTAATTCCCATTGACTATCTTCTCTGCATTGTAATATTATTTGGACTTGCTTATGGAAAGCGTTGTTAAAAATAGTCAGAAAGGGATATATGGCCTTAAAAAATAGTGTGTGGAAAACCATACATTTAGGTATTCAGGATAAATGTTAACTGGGTATTTTAAATAAATGATTTAAAAAGTAGGACACCAATTATTGAGAAGAATGTAGTTGACAAATAATTTTCCAAGTAGAAAGGAAATTTAATTCTAAGAATAGGAAACTTTTTGATGAGTTAAAATTATTTACTTTAAGCCTGATGATCCACAGACCTGTACCCCTTGGGCAAAGAATAAAAATAAAAATAAATAAATAAATAAATAAAAATAAAATAAAATAAAATAAAATTATTTACTTTGTTAATAACAAAGTAAAACATGTACATAGTAAAAGTAAAGTAAATATGTTCAAAGACATAGAATGTAAAGCAGCATACGCGTGACCCACTCTTTCCCCATCCTTCATGTCCAGTCCTCCTTCCCAGACACCACCATTTTCAATTCTTTTACCTTCTACCTCAAGAATATGCTGTCTCTTAATTTATCAGTTTTAGTTGTTAGCTATTGACTTTCAACTATGGAAGATAGGGATTTAGCTCTTTTATGCCATCCTCTCTGTGTTTTCTTGAAGTAATTTTAAGTTGAGTCAACAAATATTCAGCCTTTCTGTATTGGGTTTTGTTTTGTTTTGTTTTTTAACTGTGGAAAGATTGTTTCTTACTAAGTCATGAAGTGTTCTATAATAATATTTCTGTCTTGTATAACTTTCTATATTTCCTGGAATTAATAATTGCATTTATCCCCATTTGCTTGATTTTCTTCACACTTCTTGTCAAGTTTTCCTATACTCTATAACAGGCTTTCAGTATAATTATCTCTGAAAACTCCATCCCACATGTAATGGATACTGATTAGATATAGAATTTTAAGTTGAAAGTTATCTCTACTCTGTTTTAAGCCACTCGTATCTGTCATTTTTGGGGGGAAGGGGGTGGTTTTCTTGCATTCTTTCCTAATTCCTTTCTACTTGTTTTCTGAGATTCTTTCACCTGGAGTTTCTATAGTAAGAGATCAAATTCTCTACATCAGTCCTCAAGTTCGTTTGTTGTTGTTGTTTTTAAATCTTCTTTCTCCTAGTTCGATTTCATTGTCCCTTTGCTTTACTTCCTGGGAGCATTCCTTGGTTAAATTCCGATTTTTCTATCAGGTTGTTTTTTTCAGCTTCTGTATTATTAATTCAGTAAAGCTATTTCTTATTTTTAATTTTTTTAAATCACAGCCTATACTTGCTTACTGGATGCAATATATATTTTAATGTCTCTTAGAATGTTTTAGATTTTAATGATACTTCGTTCTGCTTCTTGAATTGTTTCAAATTCATTTTTTTCTTTCTTATTTATAACTGTCTCTGTCTTTTAGAATGGAGGTTTTTCTCAAACATCCGTTAATCTGGGGCTGTTCATTATTAAAAATGAGACACTAAAATGCTAATTGCACTTATTACGTGCCTGAGTAAGGCTTATTTGATAGCCTTCGGCTCAAAGGTAGCTCTACGGAGGGGCCACTACTCATAGCCATTCAGTATCTCAACAAAATTCCCTAATCTGCCAAATGTGTTAATGTTCTGGGAGTTGGGAATGGGCCTGAGTGGTGTAGTATGGTATTCTCACCATTCAGTGTGAAGACTTTCACTTAATTGGTGCCTTAATCTTCACCCTCTGCTGTGCCTAATGTCTCCAGTTTTTGTTTTTGTTTTATTTCCACTCAGAAAGCAGACCTCCTAAACCTGGGAGAGAAGAGCAGGCAGGTTCCTGGGGGACACCTGGGGAGGGAGCTTAGAAGTATTCCTTATAGAGACTTCCAGCCAAACTCTATACCTCACTTTTGGTGTCTGAAATATCTGAAGATTCCAAAGCCTGAGGGTTCCGGGTTTGGGAAGGAAGAATAGGATGGAATTTCATTGGTATTCAGGCACAAAGGTATCTATCTCTGTTCTCTATTCCTTTTAGGGCTGGTACCACTTCTCATCCATTTCTCAACATGGGGTCACTGCCACCTCCCAGTTTCATTGAAGATGTAGTTTTGCAGATGTCTGTAATTCTCTGTGTTTGGGTGCGGATTTCTAATAGGATAAGATAGGGCAAGAAATTTATTGCTCTGCCATCTTGAAACTGAAGTCTTCTAGATGAGTAATTTTGAAGTACAAGTCTATACAAAGTTTTATAGCAAGGCTTTTGACAAAATAGTGTTATTTCCCAAAACAGAACACCCAGAACATTTTGTTCATGCCAGTACATTCCCATTTTAAAGCGTGTTTGAATGTGATATAGATGGAGAAAATGAACACAGAAGGCCTAGATCCTGCCCCCAGGAACCTTACCGTCTAGTAGGGAATATGAAATCTGTGGGAAATGCTGTGATACCAACCAGAAAACAAGGGTAGTAAGGGTGAGAAGGGTGTAATTATGCACCATAGGCATGCAGGGAGAGCTAACTTACATCTGGAGAGAGAAGGAATTCCAGGAGGAGGTAGTTTTTGCATGGAACTTAATGTTTGGGTAGGGTTTGCACCTAGTGAGAGCTTAATAAATATTTTCTGAATATAATTAATACTGTTCAACTTTGGTGGTTTGACATTTTTCTTTCTACTTCTGTTAATGGTGAATATTCTTTTCTTCAGTGTGGTATATTAACTGCAATCAGTTTCACTTATTCTTGTCTTAGTTTTCCTGAGAGGAATTAACAAAAGCGTTTTTATAGAGAAAATGTACCATTCAATGACAGTTATTGATATAGCCTATAATTACAAAAAAAAATCCTTCCTGTGAGAATTCCATTATATTAATGATGCGTGTATATTATTAAGAATTATAAACATTGAGTAATAAAGCTTCAAGTTCACATGTTCCCAGATGTTATTTTGGGGCTTCTAGATTAGCCATTTTTCAAAAACATAAGCAGTAATTAGAAATCTTTCATAATTTCTTTCAGAAACAGCACTGGATTTTAATTCTTTCATTTAAAAAACTTGTAAGAAAAAGCGGTGTCAGAACTATTGACATTTTTATAGCTTGACAAAAATTAAGCATAATTAAAATGAAATATTTGTTGCACAAATTAAACCGCAATTAATATGTTTTCTGCCACTGCTTGAAGGATAAGATTAAAATGGTGTTGTTAACAGACTCCCTGCTGCGAGACTAATTTCTTGATTTTTATACCACACATTATCACAGACATTCTCACAGTAAAAGAGTAAACCAACAAGCAAAAAACATTGTTTGATGAAAATGGTATACAGGAGGAGACAGATTGGCTTTTATGAAGGCAAGGCAATATTACTTTTATTTTAAAATCCTATGACTAGTTGATTACAAGGATAAGATTTGTACTTTTAAAGCCATTAAAATAAGTAGAAAATTGCCCTTCATTTTAGTTAGCTATGCCTTTTAAATTAGCTAGTTTATTGTTTTGGGGGTGTTCACGTTTTCAGTAGGTAATTAGAAAATGAGCAAGATATGTTACGCAGAGGCCTCCCCTCCAGCTAACAAAGAAACAATAATGAATCCCATCACAAAAACTTAGATGTGAACACTTTCAAGGGAAGTGGAGGAAAAATGCATCTTTACTTCTTTCATAGGAGGTTCACTTTTTCTCACGGAAGCCCACAATCGAGAAAAAAAAAAAAAGCTAACCTTGACTAAACTTAGTTATTGCTATTAAAAAAAAAAATTCTCCAGCTGCCACTTCTCCAGATAATGTATCAAGTATTATTTCTATGTGAATATTTTTCTGGCTAATTACTTTTTGACATGAGACACCATTTGTGGTTGAATGAAAGAAAGAAGTAACCATTATTCATAGTCTTCTTTATTTCTCCAAATGTCTCTCTTGGGCCATGCTACTTAAGGGATGTAAATGCACCAGTGGGAATTAGAAATTATGGGCCAGGCCCCATCACTGGCTGACTGTTGCACACTTGCCTCTTCGTAGGGAGCCAGAAAGGTGTCAGTGCGTGTTGCGTGAGGATTGCATTAGCCGTGGCAGTGCCTGTTGAAGACGTGATGAATGGAGCTCTGTTCATAGGCGAGGCCGTGGTGCCCCTGTCACACTGGCTACAGAGAAAAAGCAATGAACACGATCCGTTATGCGGAGGCCTCCACTCCTGCTAACCAAGTAATTCTACTAAATCCCATCACAAAAACTTGCCTGATGCTTACCTGCTTTCAGCACTGCTAATGCCAAATGCACAAACAGGTTTCAGACATCAGAAAAATGTCTTAGGACAGATGAATCAGTATTTGTAGGGTAGCTTAGTAGATTTGGATGACTTGAAATGACACTGATGTTGTAGTGACAAATTTGGTGGTTGTGATGTTCTTAGTTTGCATGGCTACATTCTCATCTCCTTCAAGTTCATTCTCAAATGTCATCTGAAAGCAGGCTTTCCTGACTACATGATTTGAAATTGTAGACCCTTCTCGAATTTCTCCTACCCTCTTTCATTTTCCCTCATAGCACTTATTATTATCTGACTGGTTTATTTACTTACTGTCTGTCTATAGTTGCTAGAAATTTAAGTTTCATGAAGACAGGAATTTTCGTCTGATTTCATTGCTCTACAGCCTAGAGTAGTGCTTGGCCTAAGTAGTCATTTAACATTTTTTTTGAAAGAAAGAGTGAGCGAGTGAATAAATGAATGAAACCAATTCTTTAAAAGGAGCAGAAAGAAATTAAATAAATATGATAACTCTTGATGATAATATGAAAATCTAGGTTTGGTAGAGGGTTTTGAGAATTCTGTTGATTGAAAGCTTCATTTACACTAAGAAATTGTACTGAAATGAAAACCTCTTCTGGTTATAACTAGATTATTATATAATATAGCATGTATTGTATAATCGTGTGATAATATAATTATACAGTTGGTGTTCATAAGAAGTTACTTGCAACCCACTCTGTAAAGAATAGTTAACAGTGCTGTTTATCCCTTAGTTCATATTTTTATTCGTGTTCTCATTCATTCATTTGTTCACTCAGTGTAGTTTGTGCCCTGGGAAGTGTCTGTAGAATTCTGTAGAATATATAAGTCCACACAACAGTGAGTGCATCATGACAGAGCTTGACTGTGCAGGAGGCATACAGTGGATTCTTGTATTCGAGGTGGTCACGATCTGTAAGGTCAGCATGAACACTGCGTCAGTGAATACTGAACCTAATATAGGGTTAGGTTCCTGAGAGCCTGTGGGCAACATTTCTGTCAACTAACCAATACTTAACATTGTTTCTTGTGTATTTCTGTTGAAACTAAGTAAATATATATTGTTGATTCATTAACATCTAACTCCTGGCTAACAGCACTATAACCCAGTTACAGTGCAGGTTACCTAACGAACATCTTTTCTCCTCAAAGAAGGTAGTAGCCTTCCTGGCACCCAGAAGTTCTAGACAGCAAGACAGCACTGTGCTCAGGGTCCATTTCAAACAGTGAAATCACCAACAACAAGCACAAAAAGATGAAAAAGATAGTACTAAAATTAGAACACAAAGGGACACTCGTTTACAGAATAAGAGCTGAAATGGCAAAGCAGGTCAGCTGGGATGTGTGCGTCGGGGAAGTCAACTTTTTTGCCATTCTGCGTGTATTGGTGAGTGACTGTGAAAGCACTGTTGATATTGATTTGGGGGCTACAGATGAATTTTAGTAAATTTGCGAATAAGGAATCTGAATAGTAAAGCTCAATGGTTAGTGTTCTTATAAAGAAGCCATCATTGAACACCTTGCTCTAGGGTATTTACAGGTGAATCTGGGCGTTATCATCTTTGCAAAACAGAGTCATTGTGAAAAGTCCTATTTTTCCATTCAGTCATGATTTATTGAGTCCTGATGGGTCAGACACTCTAATGGTGCTGGTAATATAATATACAAGACATACACCCTCTGTTCATTTGCCATAGCACTCACAGATGAGTATGTTACTCACTTTTCCTTTATTTTCTCTCCTTTTCTTCTCTCTCTCTCTCTCTCTCTCTCTCACACACACACTCTCCTTCTCCCTATCCTCCTGATTTCTCTGTCTCTCTCCCGAATACTTTTAGACTCAGATTACTGAAGGTACTGATGGACCTGGGTGTACCATCTGGTAGCTGGAAAATGGAACATTCCAGAGTCTGGAGTGGACTTTAGGAGGACCCTCTTGATGATGGAGAACTGGGCACACAGTTTCCTTCTCCTCGTGGCTTCTAGAGTGACAGGGTTGAATGAGAGGATGAAGAGGTGCTATTCCAGAAGGCTTACACTTTGAGCAGATTTGTGGTTTCCTCAAGGCCATGTCTGTTTATTATCATTCAGACATTCCTTCAGCCAAATAATATTTACCAAGCCCCTACCATACACTGTGCTACACCTTGGGAATACAACTGTGAAAATAGCGTGACTGGTCTTTTAGCAGTTATTTCCCCTCTTGAGAATTGTCTTAAAGTACCAAATTACCTAGAGGCGTTCGATTTCTTTCCTACTAAGAAACACACAGTATTTAAGAATGTCACAATCCTGGTTTCAGTTGTTATTCTCCACTCTAAGTGGTTTTCTTTTCTTTTTTTAAAGATTTATTTATTTAAAGATTTATTTATTTATTTGAGAGAGAGAGCAAGTGCGTGGGGGTGGGGCGCAGGGGCAGTTTGCAGAAGGAGAGGGAGAGAGAATCTCAAGCACTCTCCATGCAGAGCACAGAGCCGACATGGGGCTTGATCTCACAACCCTGAAACCATGATCTGAGCTGAAATCAAGAGTCTGACACTCAACCAACTGTGCCACAAGGCACCCCTGTAGGTGGCTTTCCGTAAACCGTTCCAATATTCTCTCCGAACACTTTTGCAGCCCATTTTCCAGTACGCTAACCATATATATGCAAGCCCAAACTTTCCCTTTAGTGCTAGATTCATATAGCATTCCCTCTATTTAAAATGGGCCGTCTTTGTCAATTATCATATGATCTCTCTGATATGAGGAACTTGAGGGGCAGGGTGGG
>LNAC01000128.1:3499541-3572326 GCA_002007465.1 Ailurus styani | reverse complement strand
TCACAGACCTGTACCCCTTGGGCAAAGAATAAAAATAAAATAAAATAAAATAAAATAAAATGGGCTGTCTTTGTATATGAAAATAATGTTCCTGCAATCTCTTACCCTGGTATCATTAGCTTTGTTACCAAACCAACTAAAAGGCTACAGATCATTCTAACTACAACATTGTATCTAGTTGGGTGTTCCATTTCAATGACTTTTATTTAATGACATTTTTACTGTTTTTAGTTGAAATTAAATAGATAAGGCCACATTTTATATATACAAATATATTCCTATATCTAGATCTATTTCTTCTGGTACATCTTTATATCCTGTATCTCTTTTATTGTGGCCATAATACATACACCATAATGCAATGAACTGGTCAAACAAGAAACTGCATTATTTATCTTTCACTTTACATGTCTGGCCTGCCATTTCCCAACTGTGCATTTATAATCAAGGCTATAAAGAGGGAGGAGGAGCATGAACTAAATAAAAGAAAACAGATAAAACTATTAAAACTATAGCAGATAAATCTGCTAAGAAGAAAGATATATAAAAATGGGAAAAGATTCAGTAGAAACTCAAATATATAATAATAGATTTGGGATGTACCCACATTAAATAAAAGCAGGAATACGTATACCAAAGTCAAATATAAATAATCTTTGAAGGGCAGCTATTTAGGGTTATTCATACACAACTATTCCCCCCACTCCCCCCCCCCCTTTTAGGGTATCTGAGAATTTCTTAGTTTTGAAAATAGCTAACACTTATCAGGTCCTTGGTATATGCCAGGTACTGTTTTAAATACTTTATACGTATGGACTCATAATCATTGTAACAACCCTATGAGTTAAGTGTTATTATTTTCATGTTATTTCATCTCTTTCAAATGAGGAAATAAGAATTGCAGCAGTTAAATTAGTTGTCCAGGATCACAGAACTCTTAAAAATAAAGCTGGATTTCAAACCCAGTCAGCTTGGCTCCAAAGCAATACTACTACCTCAGAGTAGAAGTCATAAGTTTCAAACCACTGTTGGAAATACCGCCAGTGACACGCTAAGCATAATGTAATATACACATGAACTTAGTTTTCTTTCCACGTTCAGACTGACAATGCATCATGGACTCGGGATCAGCTAGAAATGGTTTCTTTGAGAACATACCAAATGGTTTAATTGAAAGGATAACATGATAAATCCTAAAGCCACGGAATTGAGAAGAACACAAATAATAGAGAACATTTCAGGATGTTTACCTGAAAATGCAGAGTGAACAGGGAGAAGACACTAACTCCTACAACTTTTAAACATACTCTTTTGTCAAAACTACAGAAATGCTCATGCCACATCATAACATCTTCCACATGTATTGAGAGCAAAGTTTGATTGCACAGGAATAATGCCCAGCTATCTTTTAAACCTGCTTAGGAACTCTCATTTGAAGGCTATGGAAATCCCAAGTGCAGACTAGACTTAACTGTAGTCTCATTCAGGAAGTATTTTCAGTTAAAATAGTATTTAGTATTCAGCTAAAAGTTCTTTCCACTCTCCCCCTCCCTTTTTTTTTTAAGTTCTAAGAAAAATCTTTGCAATGCTTTAGAGCTGTCTTTTTGAATATTTTCAAAAAATATTTTAAGCTGAACGGTATGTGTGTAACCTTTGATTTCTGTCTTGTCCTTCCGATCTCGGAGGTTTTGTGCGCTGTGGTGTTATCGGCACTGTCCTGCTTACCAACACTGAAGCTGTTGTTTAAGTACTCAGTTGTGAGTTATCTGGTGAAAAATCTTAAATAACTAGATAAACAGCCCAGCTGCCAACCTAAAGTAATCTTACACTTAGGGGGTGAGTGGCCCAGGAAATTTGCTCTTTGTCATTTCGACTTGGTTTGAAAATGGACCTGGGCTGCATTCCAGCTCAAAGAGCCGTTCACTTCCAAAGACTCCTAAATTGTCCCAAGGAGCTCATTTTAGCAGTGGATTATTTGTGTTTGGCTGGGCATCCTAATAGCAAAAGCTGTCTGCTTTGGCAAGCAAAGGCTATGGCAGGATTTAGAATTACTGTCCCCAGTGCTTTTCTTGATGAGGTTATTTTTCAGAAAAGCAACCCCCTCCCCATTTAAAAAGTGACACTTCATGAGTATTGTGCAGGTGGTTTTCTTGAGCTCATAAAGAGTTTCCCATGGCAGGGTGGCCTGTTTTATGTATCAGAGGCAAATTTTAAATAAGTGAGAACCAGCACCAGATTTTCTCCAAAACCAAACCTATCTTAATGGCATATTCATCTTTTCCTATACCAGAGGTAACAGTTACTGGTTACCTAGGGCCAGCTAAGAATTTGGGGTTTTAAATTAAAAAAAATAAGAGTGATAAAGAATTTATGAAAATTTTTCCTTTAAGGGTTAGGAGCGTAGGTACTTGAAAAGTCAATGCCTGTTTATCTACATAATTTTAAATGCCTATTATCTGACTCTTCCACTAGCCCATGAGGTCTCCTGGGAGGACACAACTAAGTTTCAGTTACCATCAGTCAGAGGCTGACTAGCATGGTACCGACACACTGTAGATGATCAAATGTTAGTGGAAGGCCCAGGTGAGACTGTAACACAGGATTAAGTCATGCTTCAGAGTCCAGAATTACACAAGAGCCACAGGAATGATGGAAGAACTTGTTAGAATTTCTGTTTATATTGAGTTTTACCTCATTTGTATACCTGTTTAACATGACATTTTGCTATCACAGTATATTATACATGTAAAATTCAAAAAAAATAACCAGACATATATTCAGAGTGCTTGCTCAAAATATTTGATGGGGATTATGATCAAAATCTTTTGAGTCCCACTTCACTTCATTACTGCTCCATAATTAGTCTCTCATGGGTGCCAATGGAATTTGTTTAATTTGATTTTTAAAGAACATGATAGGTAGATTATGAATAGACGTTAGCCACTGAAGGAAAAGGAGAGGAAAATATTAGTGCTAAGTGCCAGATATTTTATCCTGGTTCATCCTTAAAACAACCCTGTGAGACAAGTACCTCCATTTTATAGATAATGAAACAGAATGAGTTAGGAAGTGCTTCCTGGGCTATTATTTTCTGGAATAATTTAAACAGAATTAGTATCATTTCTTCCTTATTTGGTAGAATTCATCTGTGAAATCATCTGGGCCTGTTTGGGAAGATTATCAATTATTGGTTCAATTTTTTAAATAGATATGCGCCTATTCAGTTTATCTATTTGTCCTTGTGTGAATTTTAGTAGATCGTGTCTTTCATGGAATTGGTTTATTTCACCTGCATTGTCAAGTTTGTGATCATAGTGTTGTTCATAATATTTCTTTATCATCCTTTTAATATCCATGGGATCAGTCATGATGGTGGTCCATCTTTCATCTCTGATATTAGTAATCTGTGTCATCTGTTTTCTTAGCCTGGCTAGGTGTTTATCAATTTTACTGATCTTTTCAAAGAACTGGCTTTTCGTTTTGTGGATTTTCTTTATTGAATTCCTGTATTCAATTTCACTGATTTCTGCTCTGATTTTATTTTCTTCTGCTTATTCTGGATTTAATTTCTTCTTTCTCTAGTTTCTTAAAGAGAAAACTTAAATTAGTGGTTTCTGCTGTATGCAGTCAATGCTATAAATTTCCCTCTAGGCACTCCTTTTGCTGCATCCCACAAATTTTGGTAAGTTGTACTTTAATTTTCATTTAGTTTGAAATATTTTATTTCTCTTGTTGCTTCTTCTTTGACCCAAATGTATCTAGAGGTATTTTGTTTAACCTCCAAATATTTGGGGAGTTTTCAGCTGTCTTCTGTTATTGATTTCTAGCTTAAATTCCATTGTGATCTAAGAGTATACTTTGTATGATGTTTGTTCTTTTGAATTTGTTGAGGTGTATTTTATGGCCCCAGATGTGGTCTGTCATGGTGAATGTTCCATGTGACCTGGAGAGGAATGTGTCAGCTATTGTTGTCTATAAATGTCAGTTAGAGTTGACTGATAGCTGTTCCTTTCGATTGTATACCTACTGATTTCCTACCCATTGGATCTGTCAGTTACTTAGAAAGGGTGTTGAGATCTCTAACTACTACAGTGACTATTTCTGTTGCAGTTCTTTCAGTTTTGCTTTATGTATTTTGATGCTCTGTAGTCAGGTATACATGCACATTAGGAATGTTATGTCTTCTTTGAGAATTGACCCCTTCGTTGTGAAACACCCGTCTTTATCCCTGATGATTTCCTTACTCTGAAGTCTATTTTGTCTGAAATTAATATAGTTACTCCAGTGTTCTTTTGGTTAATGTTAGCATGGTATATCTTCTCCATCCCTTTACTTTTAATCTGTTTGTGTCTTTTTTATTTAAAGCAGGTTTCATGGAACCAGCATATAATTGGATCTTGTTTTTTGTCCATAGTCTTTGCCTCTTATTCATGTATTTAGACTATTCACATTTAAAGTGATTGTTAGGGTGCCTGGGTGTNGCAGGTTTCATGGAACCAGCATATAATTGGATCTTGTTTTTTGTCCATAGTCTTTGCCTCTTATTCATGTATTTAGACTATTCACATTTAAAGTGATTGTTAGGGTGCCTGGGTGTCTCAGTGGGTTAAAGCCTCAGCCTTCGGCTCAGGTCATGATCTCAGGGTCCTGGGATCAAGGAGCCTGCTTCCTTCTCTCTCTCTGCCTGCCTCTCTGCCTACTTGTGATCTCTCTCTCTCCATCAAATAAATAAATAAAATCTTTTTTAAAAAGGTGATTATTAATATAGTCAGATTAATAGCTACATTATTAGTAGCTATTTTCCATCAGTTACATTGTTTGATCTTTTGTTTCTGTTTTGTTTTTGCTTTCCACTCTTTCAGGCTTCTCTAGTTTTATTCAGCATTTTATATGATTCCATTTTCTTTCCACCCTTGGCATATCAATTATACTTCTTTAAAAAATTTTTTGTGTGTTTGCTCTAGAGTTTGGAACATACATATATGACTCATCAAAGTTCACTTTCAAATAACACTGTACTGCTTCATAGGTAATTCAACTATCTTATAACAGATTATTCCCAATCCCACCCCATCCCTTATAATATTGCAGTCATTTACCTCATCCATAAGCTGTAGTCACTGATTATGTTCTACTTTCTATATTGTACATGTTATATATTATGTATTTATTATGTATTATGTATATTATTATTATTTTGAACAAAATGGTTATCTGAAAGGTAATTAGGAAAAATGAAAATAAAATCTTTATTTTACCTTCATTTATTTCTTCTCTAATGCTCCTCATTTCTAACCTATTTCATTTTCCTTCTGTCTGATAACTTCAAAGTTTTCTTTCTTTAGAAAAGAAATTGCATTTCTTGCACAGTAGGGCTACCTGTGACAGATTTATTCATTTGTTATTGAAATATTTGTTTGTCTGCAAGTCTTTGTTTCTCCTTTACTTTTGAAGGATAATTTCTCGGATACAGAATTGTAGGTTGGTGATTATTTTCTTATAATGCTTTCTTACTCCACTCTCGCTTGCACGGTTTCTGCAGAGAAGTCCAATGTAATTCTTATCCTTGTTCCTCTATCTGGAAGGTGGTTTCCCCCCGGCTTTGGCTTTTTCAAGATTTTTTTCTTCGTATGGTTTTCTCCAGTTTGAATATGAATGCTTGGTTGTAAATTTTTGATGTTCTCTGAGCTTTCTGAATCTGGTTTCATGTCTGTCATTAATTAAGGAAAACTTTTAACCATTACTACTTCAAATATTTCTTCAGTTCCTTTTTTTATATATCTTCTCCTTCTGATATTTCCAGTATACATAAGTTATGCCTAATGTGATTGTCTAACAGTTCTTGCATATCTATTCCTTATCTTGCATATGCTATTCCATTTTTTCATTCTCTTTTCTTTTTGAATTTCAGTTTTGTAAATTCCTCCTGACATATCTCCAACCTCTTTAATTCTTTCCTCAGCCATGTCCAGTTTCCTGCTGAATCCATCAAAGCCGTTCTTTATTTCTATTACAGCATTTTTGATTTTTAGTATTTCCTTGGGTTCTTTTTTAGTTTTTGTCTCTCTGCTTATATTACCCTTGTGTTCCTGCATGTTGTCCACTTTTTTACATTAGCACCTTTAGTATATCAGTCATAGTTAAATCCCTGGTATGATATTTCCAGAATTTCTGCATATCTGAGTCTGTTTCTGATGTTTGGCTTGCCTCTTCAGATTTGAGTTTTTTGGGGGTTTGTTATTGTTGTTCTTGCCTTCTAACATGAGTTGTAATTTTTTGTTGGACTCTAGACGTGATATATCAAGTGGAAAGAACCAAGGCACATAGGCCTTCAGTGTGAGCTTTTATGTTTTCTGCCAAGGATTTAGGCTGTTCACTGTTGACTATAGCTGTGGTGTCAAAGCTAAAATCTTCTTTAGTGTCCTTTTTCTTCTCTCCCTTGTTTTCTTTGAGTGTAAATAGAGAGTCTTAAATGGGGTCTCAGGCTTGTAGTTATTTTGGCTCTGATTTCCTGTTATTACACAGGAGCCTAATGATGTGGTGGTAAGTTGTAGGGAGGGGAAATGTTCCATAGTCCAATGATTAGGTCTCAGTCTTTTAGTGAGTCTTATTTCTCTTCCCTCAGATGGGTCAGGCTTTGATGATCCCTCAGGCTGGTAAAATAGTTCCACTGAGGACAGTCTCTATTAGGGAGAACAGAACTCAAATGGCTACTTTTCCCCTCCCTCTGCTGGAAGCAAGAATGAGGTTCACAGTGTGAACTTGGTAGGCCTTCTAGTAGTAAAACTCAGGACAGCATAGGGGCTCCCCTACAACAGGGCACCTCAGAGTTCTTAACTCTCAACTGGCCCACAATGAGCCACCAGCAGTTTGTCAGTTATAGTTGAAGGTATTCCTATGATACTGCCTTCAGTGTGCTTCTCTTCCTGAGCTTCTGCTCCCAGTAGGTTGTGATCCTCGGTATCTGCCTGTCTCTCCCATCTTCAAGCAGAAGATCGCCCTGTGACCTCAGTTTTCTGAAGGATCTAAGAAGAGTTGATTTGAAATCTGTTTGGCTTTTACTGTTGTGATGAGGGGAGTGATGACTTCCAAACTCTTTACATGTTGGACCAGAAACTAGAGTCCAGATGAGTAAATAAATTCAGGAGATTAAATACCTCAACCAAGCTGAAAACGCTAGTAAGTGGTAGTCCAGGGATCCCCATTTGGTTCCGGGTAGGCTAAAGCTTAGCATGGGGCCCAGCACATGTTTGACAAATGAATCAATGGCTCCAAAGCCAGGCCAGAGCCCTTTCCACTGTATCACACCACCATTGTCAAAAGTCAGTGATTAGGTGGGATCCAGGGTATCAGAGAATAAAGAAAATAACCAAACAAAAATGTGCTCAATAAAAAAATAAAAGAACATTCTTAAGGATATTAGTGAAGGAAACAAAATTTACTTACACAATAAGGGAAAGAATTACTATAAAGTATGCCTAATCAGCACTAGACTACTTTGGTCAAATGTGGACAACTAACTGAGATGAAAGAGGTAAAGGAACTTTGGACTACACCATTTCCATTTTTATCAGTTTGGTAAACTGCTTCTAGAAAGGTGTTCAGAATACGAAAGTGGTTTACAAGACAGATGCAAGGACGATTTGGAAAGTGAGGCCTTTAGGGGCACCTGGCTGACGTAGTCGTTAAGCCTCTACCTTTGGCTCAGATCACGATCCCCAGGGTCCTGGGATCAAGCCCGGCATCTGGCTCCCTGCTCTGCGGGAAGCCTGCTTCTCCCTCTCTCATTCCCCCTGCTTGTGTTCCCTCTCTCACTGTGTTTCTTTCTGTCAAATAATAAATAAAATATTAAAAAAAAAAAAAGGAAAGTGAGCCCTTTGGAGGAAGAGCACTCTGTGTCTAGAGAAGAAACAGCTGGGGGTCCGTTGAATAGGCCTCGAGGCACACGGAGAGCAGACTCACCTCGGCCATTTACAGAGCGCAAGGCCAGAGCAATGGAAGCCACGTAGTGTATGATGGAAAAGTTACAAATCAAGTGAACTGTTAAATAAGTATGTTCTGTCATTCTACCATAATAAAAAATACTTTTATAACAACATCAAGAACTACATGTAAAATTAAGAATGAAAGTTGGCAAAATATCACAGACAATGGAATTTACTAATTGTTCCCATGACTGGGTTATCTGTTGGTTGAGTGAGTAATAAAATAAAGACACACATAAATTATGCATAATTATGTATTCCATATAATTTATTCTCTTGCATTTATTTCAGCAGAATCATTAATTTTTATTTTTTAAAGTTTTTACTTTTTAGAATAGATTTTGATTTAATTATTATTACACTATCAATGATATAAACCACATTTGAAAAGAAAATATAAATCTGCTAAAAGCATGTACAGTTTGAATACATTTTTAGCCACTGTAAATTAAAGTAAATGTAAAAAACAAAAATTTAAACTTACATATCTTAAAAATGGATTACTTTAAATATTCAGAATTATCTGTTATGTCAAAATGAGGAATAAATATAATTAATAAATATCAAAAGCTTAAACTAAGATCATTTAGATAAAATTAACATTTTCATTTATTTTTTTGAAATTTAAATTGTAATGTGTGTTTATAAAACTAAAACTTTTCACAGCTCTAGCTTTCTGAGTTCATCAAGTGCCTACATAAAAATCACTACCATGCTTCACACATAAGGCTAAATTTCATACATTCAAATTTAAGAGTAGTTTGATTTATTTACTGTTGCGAAATATTCCTGCTATGTCAAGGACAACTCTCGCAAATACGTATTAATTCCTGAGTACCTCTAGAAACACAATTTGGACTAAAAAGAAAGCAAGAGTATGACTGTTCAGTGCCCCAGAAAAATAATACTTGGTTATATGAAGTTCTACTGCATTTATGCTATCCGAGAAGAAGGATTTTATTCAAATTAATTAGTTTTTTTATCTAAGCATCTTTGTCACTTAAATTCTTTTCATCCTTGAAAGCAGTGTCTGTTACAGCATAACTGTCCTTCATGTCACTTGGGCTTAGTCACTTTCATTTCACTAACACAGAGCAACAGATGTGAGCTGCTCCCTGGGGCCTGCGTAGCGTTAGTCCTAAAAGCAGGTATTTAGGGTTCAGAGCTCAGCTGGGCCAGGGTAGAGAGCCAGGTCCCTGGCGGCAGAGGAACTCTCGTGTTGTGCAGTACATTTATGTTTTGTGTGTTCGTAATGTACAAACCTCTTTGAAAGAGGTGGGCTCAGGGTGGAGGTCCTTCTCTCCAGGGTTTTCTTAAAGGGAAAAAAAGCAAAAACTGTCCCAAGTCATCTCCATTGAAGAAAGGCTCCCGTAGGAGGAGACACATGTACTTTTATCTAGTCTGACCATTTACTTACAGTATTCACTGTCGATTTGGTACTTTAACTTATTTTCCTTCTTCACATGCGTGAAGGGCATTCCTTTCTACCCTCAATCAGATGCTGCTTCTCTGGTGGCGGAGGAAGAGAATGATTTTGCCCTCTAAACGCCTGTAGCTTTCCTTTGAATCAGTGCTGTGGTACTTAGCACAGTATATCACCTTCCCTGTTTCATTCATTCAGTCAGCAAATGTCTATTTTTTACAGAACAAATACCTACTCCTATGAAGCTTCTACTCTCATGTGGGACACAAGATAAATAAATACGTACTATCAAGGAGGGGTAATTAAGAAAATAGAGGCCGTTGAGGTGATAGAAAGTTTCGGGAGTGCTGTTTTGTATGTGCAGGTAGTCTGGGAGGGCCCCTTTGAACAGAGATGCGATTGAAGGAGGGAATGAGACTTGGAAAAAACTGGAGATGAGGCTGTCTGGAGGGAGTGTAAAGTATAAAGACTGAGAGGAAGTGTGTCCAAGTAAACAGAAGTGCTGCTAAAGAAGACTAAACGAGTGGAAATGTAGAGGAAAATAAGCCACGTCAGGAAAGGACCCAAATGCACAGCTATGCGGGGGCCTTGTAGGTCAAGGTAAAAAAATACAGATTTGTGAGTTCCTTGAAGACAGGTGAATGCGTCTAGCCTTTGCATTGCTCAGAGGTTTTTAGTAGTGCTATCCACAGCTGTGGCAAGCTTTGTGTCTGAGGAAGCTTCGGCCCCTCTGGCTTCCAGCTCAGAAAAATTAACCGCCAATTTTATCTTATTTGAGGATATGGTGGGAAATTCGAAGTCCAGTTAAATATCTATCTAGAAATGTAATATTATATAAATTATAATAAAAGTAATACAAAGTCAATAAGATCTCCAAGGTAATCTTTGATCTTTATCTTCCCAGGATTTCCAAACTATATTACCATCATTTGATCTCTTCTCAAAGTATGGAAAATTATATTCAAAAGCTGGACAAATTATCTAAAGGTATGGATTTTTGCTAAGTACTTCAAAAAGTATATTAAAAACATTTTAAAAAATCAAATGAGATTAACTTTAATTCTCAAGCATTTTTAAAACCATGATATAATATTTATACATAGCAAGACTTCATTTTTCATTCTAATGTAATGGTTTTTAACATTCAGAAATAATGGATTTTATTTTTCAAAGCTTTTCTCCAAAACAAACTCAAAATATATTAAGAAATAGAATTGACAAAAATCTGAACTAGCCTCTTTCTTTAAGTTAGTACAATAAAATAGTTTTATACAATGCAATGAAAAAATATTGATCGTGTCCAAAAGCTAAAATATTTTAAAATACTATTTTCACTATGTGTGTTATTTGAAGTATGAGTTGTCTTTAGGGGATTCCAAATAAAGAATGTCTAGGATCTCTGATTGTCAAAGTTAACAGTATAGAGAAGAACAGAGATACCCACATGAACTTCAAGATCACAGAACAAGCTCTCAGTGAAAACCGTTTAATGGTTGAGGCGTTGTAGAATAGGAAGTGAGTATAATCAAAGTAGACTAATAGGCATTCTGGCACGTTTGGCCTGACATAAAGGAGGTATCGGATGAAGACAGCAAAGATCACTGTAGTTGAAGGAAAAGAGGCAGGAATGCGAAATCGCACTGGGTGGAATTCCCCGGTATCCTCCCACACCAAGGAGCCAGGGGAAAACACTGGTAGGAAGAGCACTGGAAAGAGCACAGGGCGGATTCAAGCAAATTATGTTCGTTCTGTAGATTTAGTGTTAGTGTCACCTCCCCCCCGCCCCGACTTACAACTTTGGATGCTTCAACTCAAAGATCAGTGTGTTAAATGTAAACAGTAGTATCTACCCCTTAACGACTCCAGAGGAATACAGGAAGGGAAATATGTAATATTCTGACCTAATAGAAAAACATAGTGCCAGGCGGAACTGCGGTTTCAAGGATTTACAAAGTACCATTACATATGGGAACATTTATTTAGTATTTGCGATTCACAGTATGTCTTAGTGGAAGTAAAATTTTTCATATTTGTGTATGACTTGAGATGTTAGTTCAACGATACAGCCTGGAAGAAATCAGAGAGGGAGACAAACCATGAGAGACTCTGGACTCTGGGAAACAAACTGAGGGTGACAGAAAGGAGGGAGGTGGTGAGAGAATGGGGTGACCTGGTGTTGGGTATTAAGGAGCTCACGTTTCGTGATGAGCACTGGGTGTTATACACAACGAATGAATCATTGAACACTGCATCAGAAATTAATGATTACTATATGTTGGCTAACTGAACATAGTAAAAAATAAAGAAAAGATACAGCCTGTTTATAATGGTGAAAGGTTGAAAACAATATATGGTATATGGTATGCCAGTATATGGTAAGTCAGATAAGATATAAATGCAATACTGTGAAGACATTAAAAATGTTAACATAGATCTTTACCTATTAATTCAAAAAAAATGCCTATATTTCTAAGAAAAGAAGGCTGGATTCAAAAGAACCTGTGTGGTATGACTCCTTTAAAAAAGGTGTGTGTGTGTGTGTGCACATACATATATAATGCGTGTGTATGTATAAAAACACACTTCATGCACTTACTTGTATATTACATGTATATGTATACGTTCTTATAGGGCAAAATTTTAATGATAAGTTATCTCTAGATAGTGAGACTACGATTGCCTTGCCTTTTTGGGTGATACTTCTTTGTAGTCTCATTTTATAAAATTTTTATCTAATCAGACAAAAGCAAAGTATTACAACAAAATACTCCAGTAGGGACTACTTGCTCTTCTCTACCAATTACAAACATCTTGACTTCATTCTATTCAATCATAATAATTTAAAGACAATTATCTTTTTTTCTGAAGATAAAATAATTACTTGCAAAATTATTTATAAAGAAGACAAGGATGAGTAACAAATGTTTCACATTACTTTTAATTAAAAAGAGTGCACGGTGCACAGATAAGTGACAGAAATATGTGATAGAAATTTTAAAAAAATGTTTGCAAACGCTTCTCTTGGATTTTTAACTATTTTGTAAATTGAAAATATTATCAAAATGTCATCTCCTCTTCTTGGAAAGGAAATTAATGTCTAGTGTTTAATTTTGGTAAGTGAAGGGTAGCAGCCTTAGCTGAGGCTCTCCTATTAAGATTTAATTCCACCAAATACAACAAAGTGCTTCTGTTCTTTGCAAAGAAGGCCAAGATGGGGACACTTAGACCAAAGTGTTGAATAAAGATGCCATAGTAATTTTTAGAGCTATCTATTTGATTGCTTCAGCTTCAAGGTAGTTCATCACTTCACTATAATTCACCCTACATTGCCTCTTACACCCACACTGGGTTTTCCCATCAGTCCGATTAGAATAGTGATGCCTTTACCAGATTAATCTTTCTCTCCGTATCATGTCTGCGTTTAGGATAAACAGAGCCTACACTACACATTTTGATTAGTACGCTAAGATTTCAGCCACTGAAGCTGCTGAGAGTGAATTCGATTTTAAACACACGTATTTTAAAAGCTATTCTCTGACTAGAATATGACTCTTTTTAATTTCTTTAATTTTCCTTTGTAACTAACTGGTCATTCTTGTAACCTTTGATAGTTTCTTAAAGGCGGCTCGGTTGAAATCAGATTATGCCATGTTGCATCAAGGGCGTGAATTGCTTTGCTGTCTTTTTAGCTACATTCATCTTCCCAGGCAGAAGAGTCTCTTTAAGGATTTGAATGAAGAAAACTTAGCAAAATGAGGTGAAATCATTGGTTAGTCTGGCATCAGTGTGAGTTTTCTTGCATTATGTGCTCCTTAAGTTTTTCGCATTCTTCTTTGTGATGGGCCTTGGTCCAGGCTATCTTTCTGCTAAAATGTGGTTCAATTTTGAGACCAGATGAGTTAAGTTTTAATTAAATTATGCGTGAACCAGTGTACTCCTTCCCCCAAACTTTTCATAGGAATTTGGCATATAAATGACTCAAATAGCTGAGAAAAAAATTAAAATGAAAAATAAGTTTGGTTAGCACCTGAATTAGGGAACAGGTGAAATTCTAATGTCTTTCTTCAGAAGAAATGAGTTCTTAGCAACTGTGTAGGGGAAAAGAAGCTGTATGAGGAGAAAGTAATAATTGGGCATATAAGATATATATATATTTATATGCCTGTTGGGGGTTAATTTTTTAATTTGACAAGAGAAATGTTTAAACCTTGTCACTCAGTTTGACACTATGTGAATTCATAACCCTTTCCAATTTAGTCATAATGAATTAGCAAAAAACAAAATGAAACAAAACCCAAGATTTCTTTAGTATCTTTTTTTTTTTTTTGACTCCGTGGTCCTTTGAATAAAGATGATAGAACAACCCACTTGCCTATAGGAAGACATTCCGCTGTGTTTCTCCATGACTGAGGCAGGTGGGCTGAGCATTCCATGTGTCTAATGGCACACACCATCAGCTTTGGTTTCCAGTACCTGCAGCGGTGTAGACAGAGGTTAGAGACTAGGATAACTCCAGCAGACAAGAGTCAAATCACAGCATAGCCTTCCAGACTTTTCACTGAGCTAACTCTAAGGAGGAAGGTTTATTTTTTTTTTTAAAAGATTTTATTTATTTATATGACAGTGAAAGATTACAAGTAGGCAGAGAGAGAGGAGGAAGCAGGCTCCCTGCCGAGCAGAGAGCCTGATGCGGGCCTCGATCCCAGGACCCTGAGATCATGACCTGAGCCGAAGGCAGAGGCTTTAACCCACTGAGCCACCCAGGCGCCCAGGAGGAAGGTTTAAATAGAGAATTTGAGAACTCATGTTACTGAGTTCTTTTTCTTCTTTCATTGTACTCTTCTGTTTTTAGAAAATAAAAGAAGACCAAATGTAAAAATGAGGTTAAGGTGTGAAGTGAGTGTGGAATAGAAGACCCCCACTGCCTGGAATTCTGGATTCTACTTCTGTGGCTGCTAAGTAACCTTGACACAAGTCTCTTAACCTCTGAAGAGTTTCTCTTTCTGTCTCTTTCTCTTTCTGTCTCTCTCTCTCCTGCTCCCTCTTTCTCATTTGTCCAGATGAGAAAGTGGAAACATCTTTGGTTCATTGAGATATTCTACAGTTCTAAAAGTAAAATAAAAACATAACCTACAAAAATACACTTAAACCATACTTCTTAAAGTGATTCAATAAACTGTAATATTTTACCCAACTGCTCATAAATTAATTATAGTGTGGATCTCTGTACACATCGTGTTTGGATAGTGGGTCTTCTCCCTCTGCGAATGTCTGTCACAACCACAGCCCCTGGTGATCAAAAGTGTCATAAATAGCTCCCCTGGAGTGGCCCTATTCTGATCCCACCGCCCTAGTCACAACTGATGAGAACACTTCAACATGTAAGTGTGAATGATGAGTGATTTGAAATATGAATGGTATGAAGTGGTTTGATGTGAGAGCTCTAGACTAAAGAAAATAGTGTTTTCCTCATCAGAGCAATTAGAACCCCCTCAAGACATTGAACTTGCAACATACAGACATAGACCAGTGGGTGTGGGACCAGAAACATAGGCTTCCTCAAATAGAGAGGACATTTGTGGATCTCTGCTGCAAAGAGAGCGGAAAGGTAATCTAGTACTAGGGTTGTACCTAGTACATTGTATTCACCTAGTAAGTGGTTTCCGAATGAGAAGCAAGTATCTGACTGGTTAAATTGTGAAATTTTAGAGTACACCTTCTAACCCTTTGAATCTTTCATAGCATTTAGCAGTCTTTCAGGCATTTTGTAGGTGCTGGGTGAATATTTATTGATTGGGACTTCAGCACCAACTCAGAAGACAATTGGCTTATATTAGAAAGAGTCTGAACATTGCCTATTTCAAAGCTACGTGACAAGTCTTATGATTCAGTCCATAACCTTGCCCTTGTTTGTATGACAGTCTAAGCTGGAATTTTAAAACTAGTTAATGTAATGAGAGCATTATGCAAGGAATTATTATTTGTGAAGTTTTATAGGAAACAGATTCACTTTTAAAACAATTAATATTAATTTAGAGGCAAATTTGGTGGGGCACCTGGGTGGCTCAGTCAGTCATGACTGCCTTCGGCTCAGTTCATGATCCGAGGGTCCTGTGATGGAGCCCCAGCGGGCTCCCTGCTCAGTGGGGAGTCTGCTTCTCCCTCTGCCTCTACCGCTCCCGCCTCAATTATAATTGAGGAAAGCAATCTGTTTCATCTGGAAAACTACGTAGCTACATCAACTTACATAAAGTCTCCTTCTCTGTTCCCAATATGAGCCACTCAAGAAAGTTAGACATAATGTCTGACCAAAACTAAGTGATAACTTGATTACCCATCTTTTTTACCAAACTCAATTCTGAATGAATATTGACCCCCATTAAAAACATGAAGAATACTGTGGATGTTTAAAGGAATATGCCTTGAGAACATTCAGAGTTGGATCTCCAGTTCTTCTAAAATCAAAATACTCATCAACTTTCTTATAGTTAACCAGGTAATGTCTTTCTCCTCCCGCCCCCCCCATCTCTAATTTCTTTGAGGGCAAATAACTGTCTCATGATAAATGCCCTCTACCCAACATCTAGCAGAGCACCTGGCACACAGTAAAATATCTGTTGTATAAATGTCGTTAAGGAAGTTCCAAAAATCTTTCAAAGAATAGAAACTATAAAATAGCAGATAGCTTCCTAAAATAATGCCTGTACCGGCACCATTGCTCATCTGAATGCATACTTTGTGGAATGTTATTTCTAACTGGTCTCATTTATGATAGTTATGTTGTATATGGTTTTGGATACATATTTGGATATATAGGAAGTTGGTTGATCCTGAAGCTAGCTTATGATTGCTGCTTTGGTATGGTGTTCCTTCTGGGAAATAATTTTTCATATCTGTAAATTAATAGTTGTCCTTAATTATCCTTATTTATACAATATAGTATTATGGTTATAAAGTCAAGTTTGCATTCTTTTCTTTTTTATTTTTTAAAAAATATTTGTTTGAGAGAGAGAGAGAGAGAGAGAGAGAGAGAGAGAGCACAAGCAGGGGGAGAGGGAGAAGCGGACTCCCCGCTGAGCTAGGAGCCTGATGTGAGGCTCGATCCCAGGACCTGGAGATCATGACCTGAGATGAAGGCAGACGCTTACCCATCTGAACCACCCTGGTGCCCCAAGATTCCATTCTTCTCTTAGGGAAGTCCTGAATCTTTCTAACTGATTGTATCCCCTTTTTATTCTGGGCCCCCACCTCTCAAAATCCATACAGTGTCCATTTAAGAGCTAATTTTACCTTCAACCACATTTTTTTTTCCTCCAGCTCTTTTAACTTTACCCTAATGTTCTCTTCCATTTTACTTTCTTCCCCCTTGTAAAATGGCTCAAAACCACTTAGAAACAAAATGGTATAATAATAAAATCACAAAATTGTATGTGGAACTTGTCTAAGATCATAGTGATGACTAACAGCAGCAGAATTGCTGAACTAGTAGAGCTCATTTGATCCAAGTTCCAGATTATAAAAAAAACCATTACATAGTGGCACCTGCCTTGCTCAGTCATAAGAGCATGTGACTCTTGACCTCTAGGTGGTGAGTTTAAGCCCCATATTGGGTGTAGAGAATAGTTAAATAATATTTTTTAAAAGTGACATAATACATCAGAATAAGATTTTGTTGAAAAATGAGTGAGTGAGTGAGTGAGTGAGTGAACATAGTTTGGGTTGGTCTGTATTCCATGGATTAAAATTCTAGTCTTTAAGCTCATCTAAAACCACAACTCATCCCATCTTTTGTGTTACATCTTTAATGATAAACTTCCTAACTCTTATACAGTAAATGAACTCTTCTTTCATTTACCACTGCCAATGAAAGATTCTAAATGAGAGAAATGGCATTAATCTGGACTGAAAATGTAACTGATTATTTGTTGTAGCCTACAAAAATCGCACAGTGCCAAAAACGCTTATCTGTTCTCCCGTTTTATAACTCAGAACGTTTTCCTGTGAGAATAGAATGAAATCCCAGCTTGGTCTGTGGCTTATGCTTGGGTTACTCCTTTTGGAGCTCACTGTCCCCAGCAGGCTCCCTCACAAGGGCAAAGTAGGGTGTTGCTAAGTATGCTTTCATGTCTAAACAGTTCAACTCATTGAGGAGGAAATCACCTTGCTGCTGGTACTAGCAGATATAGTCACTTACCAGTACATTGAGTTTATAGTTCTCAGACTCGTATTTATGATTGTGAAATGCAGCTCATTAGCACACTGTGGCATTAAGCAGTCCTGACCACAAAGTGAGGTGTCTGTATATTAAGGAATCCTGATATTAGAAATGATGAAACCATGCATACTGGTTGGAATAAATCACTGAAGCAAATAGAAGGGAAACATCCAGTGTGTGTTTAATGTTAAGTTGAGAAATTAATTTGCTGCCTTACAGGGAGATTGTAAGACCCTACAAACTGTAAGTGAAGCCCAAACTCCTATAATGAAATCTGATAATGATTATTTGCTAGGCTTGCATTGTTCCATAGTTAACCTATTTTTCAGCTCGAAAGTAGTCTGTGCTACTTAATATATTTTAAGGCGTTTATATTTAATTTCAAACTGCAACTACCTAACAAAAATTAATTCTCACAACTCTCAGTGTGAAAATAATCCAATTGAATGAAAGTTAGGTAAAAAAAATTGTTCTTCACTCATACACTATTATAAACTAATAACATCACTGACTGGGAGAAGAAAACACATACAAGGTCATTCTGTGATTTTTAGAGCCTAAATCATTCACTCATTCTTTTGAAACCTGGATTCTCTGCTCAACAAGTATTTAAAGTGAAGCCTTTTATTTTTGAGCATTACTTTATTATAAGTCATGTGAGTACAGAAATTTTTTGGTATACAGAAGATAATATTGCTACCCTCAACAAGTTACAGTCAGTTGACATGATGAGTCTGAGGAGTAACTAAAAATTAAAAATGGTTATTTAGTATAAGATATATTTTTTAATTTGCTGCCTGCCTAAAGTGTGAGAAAATTGGATTAAAGTGGGATGGGAATAGTTAAGAACAATTTCTTGGAGGATACAAGAGTTGAGACATATAATAGTAAGGACTTTGGGTGATCATGATGTCGATGTAGGTTCATCAATTATAACAAATGTGCCACACTCGTGGGGGATGCTGATAATGGGGGAGTCTGTGCCTGTGTGAGGGCAAGAGGTATAGGGGAAACTTATGTACCTTCCTCTCAATTTTGCTGTGAGCCTAAAACTACTCTTTAAAACAAGGACTTTTGGGGCGCCTGGGTGGCTCAGTGGGTTAAAGCCCCTGCCTTCGGCTCACGTCATGATCTCAGGGTCCTGGGATCGAGTCCGGCATCGGGCTCCCTGCTCAGTGGGGGGCCTGCTTCCTCCTCTCTCTCTGCCTGCCTTTCTGCCTACTTGTAATCTCTCTCTCTCTGTCAAATAAATAAATAAAATCTTAAAAAAAATAAAACAAGTACTTTTATCTTTTAAAAAAATGGCAATACCAAAATGTCAAGTAACTATAACTCTCAACCAGTATATTGGTAGGAATATAAGTTTATAGAATACCTTTGTTAAACTGTTTGTATGTGGCCATTAGAACTTTACATATGCATATTCCATGACCTAACCCTTTCTCTCCTAGATGTATATCTAAGAGAAATGTGCACATATGTTCACCAACAAAAATGTACAAAATATTCATAGCCCTCTTTTTCATAGCCCTAAAGCAGAAACAACCCAAATTTGCATCTTCTGATGAGTGGATGAACAAAATGTGGTACATCCATACAATGGAATATGATTGGCAATGAAATGGAATAATGTACTGACACGTGCCACAACATAGATAAGCCTCAAAAACATTCTGCTTAGGTGAAATAAGCCCATCACAAAAGACCACATATTGTGTGGTTCTATTCATATGAAAAGTCCGGAATGGGCAAACATATAGAGACAGAAAGTAGATTAGTGGTTTTCTAGTGGTGGAGACAGAGAACAACTGCTAATGTCCATGAGTTTCTTTTTGGAGTGATGGAATGTTTGAAAGTTAGATTATGGTAATGGTCGAATAGTTCTGTAAATACACCTAAACCATTAAATTATATGTTTTAAATGGTTGAATTTTATGGTATGTTAGTTATAGCCCAATGAAACTGTTTTAAAAAATACACTGAGATACTTGTACATCCTAATTACAATAGGTGAAATTTTAAAAGAATGGCAGCAAGATATGGCGCTCCTGTAACTCTCATCCAGTAAGTTGGTAGAAATATAAATTGTTACAATATGTTGGAAAAACTTTTCGACTATAGACACAAAAACTGAACGTGTATACGTTCTGTGACTCAGTTATTCCTCTCCTATGTACGTGCCTACGAGCGGTGTGTATATGCTCATTAAAAGAAAGATACAAGAATGTTAATGGAAGCACCATCTGTAACAGCCACCAAAAATTGGCAATAACCCAAATGGCCACCAAGAGTAGCAATGATAATAAATTGTGTTGTAATCAATTTGTGCTATATAGAATACAAAGAAAATTAACTCTCCTCCTCCTCCTCTCAGTAACATAGGAGAGTCTCGTAAATGTAGAGTACAAGCCATTAGGTGCACAAAATACATTCAAATATTTTAATGCATTCATCTAAAGTGGAAAAAATAGATGTAATTTCTGGTGGGGATGAGGCCGTAGTGACGGAAGGGAACTCAAGGGGCCTCCTGCGAGCGTAGGCGCTGGTAATGTTCTACTTCTTGTTTGAGGTTATAGATGTACTGCTTTATTTGTGAGAATTCAATGAGCTGTTTTTTAATGAGTTGTGCACCTCCCTGTATGTTTGTTTGACTTCATTTATAGTTAGTCCTGTAAGGGCATGAGGGGACGTAGGGCAAACAAAAACCAAACTCTGGAGGGCACCCATTCTCTTTGAGGATGACAGCCGCTCCTCAGATCCACCTCGTTTTGCTTAAGAGAAGGCAGGCCTAGTGACTTCAAACTATGTGCTTTTAAGAGAAACTGGAACTATTTACATAAAATTCTCCATTTTTAGGTGTTGGCAAAGATTTCAATTACAAAAATATCGTGCAAACCATGCGAAGCGCAGCTGGGGCTGGACTTTGCCCTTGGTTGGTAGTTTTGGCAACTGAAGTGGCTCATTCAGGTGGTTCTGTCGCTTACTATGTGCCTCGTCCTGGCAACATTTCTTCACTTCCCTAAGTCTCGATTTTTCTCATCTATAAGAATTAGAATAAAAAAAAAGAATTAGAATAACAATACTTTCCTCTCAGGGTCATTAAGAGGATTGACTGCATGTTAACAACACTGAAGACTGTGCCTCTAATTCAGCAGGCTCTCAACAAATGATCATTGTTACTGTTTTTATTGCCAGAGTGCTCTCGGGGTAACTGGGAAAAAAAGGGATGACAGCTTGAAACAAAGCCATCCGGCCCCAGCTTTCCACAACTATATTTTCTTGTCATCCCTGTCTTCCTCCTCTCTCACTGACCGCCTTCCTATCTTAAATCTCCTCTTGCTACAGCCCCACTGAAGGCCGCGGTATCCACCGCCTCCTCTTTAGAATGAAAATGGGAGTAAGGCAGCTGGATGATGAATTTGTTTCCCCACGTTGAGTCTCCAAACTCGTGTTTTCCCATAGAAATACTACGATATGTGGTGATTTATTTCTAAAATGTTATGCCTATCCTAGAAAAAGTAGATCTGATTTGAATAGGTTTTTCTGGACTGCCCTGGGCACTTAACCATGATAAATCATGTAACATTTTCAGAGATATATGCACTCACAATTTCAATCTGCTCAAAAAAGAAAATTTGGTACTTTTTTTTAAAGATTTTATTTATTTACTTAACAGAGAGGGAGAGAGAGAGAATGGGCACAAGCAAGGGGAAAGGGAGAAGGAGAAGCAGGCTCCCCGCTGAGCAGGGAGCCCCATGCAGGGCTCGATCCCAGGACCCTGGAATCATGACCTGAGCCAAAGACAGATGCTTTACTCACTGATCCACCAGGTGCCCCTGGTACATACCTGTGTCTTGACATGAAACTTCTTGTACCACAGTATTAAGACTCTTAGATTTCATAGATATACAAAATGGTAAGGGTAATTTCATAATGAAAAAACCCATCGATAATTAAATTTTATTTTAGCTTTTATAAGTTGAATTTGACAAACACGAGTAACAAATAAGAACATTTTGTATTCCCAAATCCCTGATCCTATATTTTTTATAGCATTCTATTGCAGAAATAGGGAAAATAAAAGACAAACCTTGACAGAGAGATATAAACCTTAAGGGTAAATCAGAAAGTGAATTAACAACCACCCATATAATCAAGAATTTGCTCTACTAAATTTTGACCATCTACAGTTGATTTTAGGCATTCAGAAAGCATTTGGATGTACTTATCCATCTGGCCTTTTTACCCAGCATTTACTTTGAAAATCAGTGAATTCAGTGATTAAACACTATTTGCATGGTGTGGTTTGTAATTACGCTAATTAATATTTCCAAAGCCTTGTAAGGTTAGGATTTATCATAACCCATATTCAGATGAAAAACTTAAGACAGGATAAGTAACTAAACTGATCCTACAAGGAGCAAAATTGGGACTGGACTCAGGTCTAGTATGACTCTTCAACTCAGGTGATTAGTTGTTGTATTAGAATGATGCACTGGTGAGAGTTGTTAGCAGGCCTCCAAAGGCCAAGTCTTTGTCTCCTTGGCAGGAGACAGCATTCTGCAAATCAAGAGTATATCAATTTACTCCTTCCTTTTAGTGAATGGTTCCATTCTTTGGCTCAGATCAGGGTGGTGATGGTGATTTCTTCCTCTGTATAAGGTCCAGCAAAGTCAGCCCATTTCCTTGTGCTATTGTTCTGAAGGAAGAAAGTGATTTTTTTTATTATAGTGAATCATTTCATTCTTGTAAGGCAGAGCAAAAGAAAGAGAGCAAGAAAGGAACATGAAATCTCATTTGGGGATAAAGAAAACAATTATTTCAAATAGTATGTAATTGTGTACAAGGTGTATGAAATAAAAATGTAGAGTGTAATTAAAACATTCGAAATATCTCAGCAAAAATGACACACAGAGGTTCTGTGTTCCCACATCTTTACTACCCCCCTCTCTCAAGTCACTGGCTTATTATACCAAAATATCCCCCCTTTAAAGAAAAATAAGTGGAAATAAAGAGAGCAACCCAGCATCAAGAAGAGAAAAAAGAGGGAATAACATACTGGGAACAGAAACTGCACTCTAACTAGTGCCTCCCCACCTTCATTACCATCCTTCCAAATAAATCTCCCTGCTCCTCTTGCGCTGGCAAATAAAAAAATCAACCCACAAGATATATGTGTGCGCTTCTCCTGATGAGCTTCACCATCCATCTAGAGTACGTCCCACATGCCAGTTTGAAGACGGGCTAGAGGGAGAATTAAAGACTTCAGAAAGTCCACAGCATAATCAAGAAAGCTTTTTTCTTCTGACTACACAGCTTTCATCTCTGTCTTATGTGATTTTCTCCCCATCTCCTTCACTCTGTGGTAAAGATGCTGATTGCTGACAGGACAATAACGAATCCTATACCTAACCTTCCCGGGCAACCAGTTGGTTTCCAATATATGGCGCAAATGCCTTTGATAAGTTGCATTCTGGCAAGGATTGGGAGTTCAGGTATATCCACACTCACACATTAGAATCCTGAATGCTGAGATTTTAAAAGATGATGTCCATTTCAAGTGCATTTTAATGTCAAATATAAAATAGCTTTTGAAGCACTATAGCAAGGTATAGACACTGCTTCCTATTGGGATGAAATTCAGTGGAAGTACTAAATATTTGATCTGAAATAGTTGGACGTTTTCCTTTGTTTGTTTTTATCTCTATACAAGTAGCTCTCCTCTGAAAGGTAATGTTTTTCATTATTTGAGGCTTGATGGCATATGGTAAGATCCCTAAGAAATCATTTATTCTAATTCCGCACACTTGCTGGGATCCTTTCTGTGACATCCATACCCCTGCCTTGAGCATTTCTCATCTTGGGTATGACTCTCCCTCTCAAGAGCATAGGTTCCATTTTGGACTTTTCTGATTATTTAAAAGTTCTTTGTTACATGGAGTTTGTGATTTCCCTTACTGAGACTAATTGGTACTTTAGAAAAAGTTGATTCTGTTTTTATATAGCTGTCCTTCAAGCATTTGAGGAAAATACCAGGGCTCAGCCACGACTTCTTTTCTCTATTTAAACACCCTTAGGTCCCAGAACTTTGTCCTCTAGTTGTTTCTACTACTACCTCTCCAGGGCACACAGTGCTGATCAAATCCTCATTTCTACTGACCTGAGCCCAAGAGCCTTTTCCACATAGCTCTCCAGGCAGCCACAATTCCATCTGAATTGGAATGTAAGTTGAAACCTATTTACTATCCTTGGTATTTTGGTTTCAATACGATAAAGTTCAGTGAAGATGGAAATGAGAAATGGATTAAAGCTCTTTAATAATTTGAACATGCTGTAGTTTGGGTACTGGTCCAAGATTGATGTCAGTGCTTCCTCTACTTCAAACTAAATTAGGGAATTATATAGGATGTCAACTGTGCCCTTGATAGTGCAGCTTCCATTAAAAAGAACTGTTTTCTGAGCAGACCGCCGGGGTCAAAATACCCATATTTGGCAAGATTCTCAGTGTGAAGTTATTAAAAGAATAAGACAATAAAAGTGAATGACTGAGTGATACCTGTAAACAATATGTCAGAACTTTGGTTTGACTTAGTTTAAGAAATGATTAATTAACTTTTATCCATTGTTATTCAAGTTCATAGATTTCAAAGCTGTGTCAAACACCTAGAATCTAGAATATCCTTATTTGATAGCAATGTATACCTTAAGTTCCTGACAGTTTTCATTTAGGAGTGCTACTTCTTTATAAAATACTTACATAAGATTTTTAGAAAAAATATTGCTTAGAAACTTAATCTCCTTTTACACTCCTCATTATCTTCTGCCAAGAGCACTGGAGAATGTTCTATCTTTGTTGCATGAGATCATGCATAGCTACTGCCAAACTTCAGATAGGCCACCTAGAGTACATATTTCTCCATCTGTCAGCACCAGGAAACCATCGAAATTTGTGGATGAATAATCATTAATACAATTTTGTGGCTCTTCCTCTAGGCGCAAATTTTTGTGGAGAAGTTAGGCATACAAATATAGTGACTATCTGAGATAAGAATTATACTTACTAGGTTTGATTACTTTTTTTAACTGTCAAATTACCTTCAAACAGTAACAGAATACTTAACACCTGCTCACCTGACCTGTATATCCCACATAAGCTGGTGGCACAGACTAGATGCACATCAAATATCAAATGCCTTTGCTTAAAAAAAATGGAAGAGCTATTACTTAAATGAATCCTTTGGTGAAACTATCTTTAAAGTGGACTCCAGGGAAATGGTTGGATGGATAAAAGAAGGCACTGGTGAAATGGGTAAGAGTCCCTGATGAAGAGTACTGTTGACTTAGAGAATGTTGACACCATGTAAATCTTAGAAAAGGGCCTGGTTTAGGAGGGAAGATGATTCAATCTGAGATATATTTACTTTGGAGTGACTGTATGATATTTAAGTGAAAATGAAATTGTGAGGTTGTGGTTCTGGTGAGAAGTCAGAACCAAAAATATAAATTGAGGCATCAATCAGGATAGAAGTTATTTCTGAATCAGTAACAGAGAATTAGTTCAGTAAAGTGGTTAAAAGTGAACAGAAAGCCAGGAGAAGCATAGGAGAAGAGAATGAAAAGATTAAAAAAAGAAAAAGAAGAAGAAGAAGAGGAAGAAGAAGAGGGGTAAGAATAGAAATCTTTATAACTGTCACAGAAGCTTGTGGAAAAGAGAGTTCAAAGAGGCTGTGGTCCTGAGCTTCTAATGCTGTCTAGAAAGATCCTGTCAAATGGTTAGAAAATATTCTGTTGAACCGGATTTTCTTATCACCAACTCCTTCAATTGCTCCTAGTTTTACCCAAAATCCAAGCCATCCTCACTGATTTTTGGAAAGTGCTGCTCTTCCTGGTCACAATTCAACCAGGTCACCATCACTAGAACATGAACTTAGAAGTACTTTTGTTGAATAAATGTGATGGATTGCAATTGCATCATCTCTATCTCTTGATGGCATCTTTCACCTAATTAGCTAAGAATAAAGATGGAGTTCTGGGTATAGAATGTTCCTGCGTAACACTAACTTGACTATCTAAAAGTAGAGTTTAGGATTTAGAGATCATTGATAAAATACCATGGTCAACTGAGCTAACTAGCCTGGACGTTTGACTCAAGTTACATTATATGTTGCCTTCTTGACTCAATACTAAGAGATAAACAGGTTACTTCATTTGTAGAAATATATGTTTAGGCAGAAAGAATATAGTTCCTTTTAACAATTGGTTGCTACCAAAGAGGAAGGGAAAAAAAAGACACATATGTGGACGTGATTTCTTCTGATGAGTAGCTGAATAACANTTTGTAGAAATATATGTTTAGGCAGAAAGAATATAGTTCCTTTTAACAATTGGTTGCTACCAAAGAGGAAGGGAAAAAAAGACACATATGTGGACGTGATTTCTTCTGATGAGTAGCTGAGTAACGTAAGCCTTGTGCTCATTGGTTTTAATGTTGCTCCATCTTGTGAAAACTGTGCTCACAAATGAAACAAAAGCCCAATAAACTCTTCTTTTTTCTCTTCTGCATCCTGGCTCTTCAGTATTGCAGTTGACTTCCTGCTCATCATGCAGAGATCAACTAAATTCTCAGAAACAGATGGTGTTCCCTCTACCACCAACTTTATCCTTCTGTAGTTCGGCAGTTGGCAAGGCCAGATGGATTAACATCCTGGAATTAAACTTTTCACCAAATTCTTATAAGTAAGCAGACGTTTTATTAATATGGACTTCTGGACATGGAACAATACCCAGAGATGATTGATTAGAAAATCTAATTAAAGGCAACAATGTGGAAGAACTGAAGCAGTGAGTTCATTCTGAAAATAAGCAACATATTTATATCCCATGCTCTTTGAATGATAAAACTGAACCAAGAGTCCATTTTACGGTGGCTGGCCAAGTAACCATTGCTTGCCCATGACTTGCATTTATCCTCAGACATCTAAAACTGACTACAGATAAATCCAACAAAAATAATATACAACATGTTAGGTCTCAGGAGCAATGTTTATTTGGGGAGAGAACACTGGGGTACCACTCACATTCCTAACTTTCCTTAAGTTCACTGATATTCTGCCAGACAAATTCATTAAAAAAATAATGATGTGTTTAGTGTTAGGAGTTCAGTGAGATGCTCGCTACAAGAATTAAAAAGGAAATACATTGTCCCTATACATGAAACCGTAAAACAACACAGAGAAGAAGAGAAATATACAAAGCTCTAGGCTAGCTCCATCTTGGTCATTCAAGCCACACTTTAAATGCTATTTTATCAGAGTGACCTTCCCTGCCCACTAAATCTAACATCTCTTACCCCTCCACTCACTATTACTTCAGCCTTGCTTTATTTTCTTCATAGTCCTTGTTGCATCGATCCACTTGAATATCTCCTTTCCGCCTTATTTCCCCCCACCATCACCACGATGTGCGCTTTCTAAAAACTGGTATTTGTCTGTATTGTCACTAACTGAATCTCAGCACCTCAAACAATATCTGACACATAAAAGGCACTCATAAATATTCGTTGAATAAATAAATGAATGAGTGAATGAAAACAGAGGAGGTGGATGACTCCTAGTCCAGAAAGTCTGCTCTGTAATAAGTAAGGTTTAAGGTATTAATGTATCTGAAGGAAGCTCAGTCATAGAATAGGTTAGTTAGAACATGGAGGCCTGGAGGCAAAAGCTTGTGGTGCCTGTCCAGGAACTACCAGGAGGAGAGAACCCTTGGTCATCACCTCACTAACACTGTTGCAATGACAGAAAGGAATGAGGTAGGCTTTGTTTTTGCCCTTAGATGTCTTTCTCCAGCTTACTCCTTGCAATTCTCTCTTCCTGTTTCCCTCATTCCCTTCCTTACAGGAAACATAATGATATACTAGACACTAGAGCCTAATTTCTTGGTTCACTCTTGACTTAGCCACTTACAAGGTGATATTGGCCAAATTAATCTCTCTCTACTTCACTTTCTACAATACAAAATAAGAATGATAATAGTCTCTAAGTATGTTCTGAATACTGAAGGAAGAAATATGGATAAATCACTCAGAATAGTGCCCAGATGCTCTAGCACTTATTAAGTACTTAGTACATGTTAACTATTATTGTTACTTTATCTTCTGTTGACTTCTACTTCTGACATATAGTAGGAACTCAAATATTTTATTTAATTGAACCTATTCTTTCCAAGTATCACCTTTGCTTTAATGAATTTTCAGTTTTTCTTTGAATTTTCAGTTTTTCTTTCCCTCCTGTAAAGGTATTCCATACTTATTTTTCTTCTTTTCTGTTCTAGGATGTGCCCTCTGTTTCTGTTATTCCCGCATTTTGTTAGCAATCCTAATCTACTACATCTAGGCCCCTTCCTATTTTTAATTCAGTTGTATCTCTCCGCCAATTTTTTTTTGAACTTCAGTTTATACAGGGGCAATGCTAAATCATTAACTTTGTCTTATTCTTTTCTGTCTCAGATGTGTTGGGTGGGCGTAATTTTAAGTTATCCCCCCAAATTTAATGCTCCCCTGGTATCCACACCTTACATAATTCCCAGGAGTGCGAATGGGTGGTTTTGGTAATGCCGTTTGGTACAGTAGGGAGATTCTCCTGGTTGGCCTGACCTAATCACATGAACCTTTTAAAACAGAGCTTTCTCTGGCTGAGAAAGAGCTAAATCAGATTTGAAGCATGAGAGGAATTTGATGCACTGTCACTGGTCTGAAGATGGAAGAAATCGTGTGGCGAGGAATGTGGGTGGCCTCTAGGAAATGAGAGAGGCCCAAGATTAGAGCCAGCAAGGAAAGTAGGGCCCCAGTCCTACAACAGCAAGGAACAAAGTCCTGCCAATAATAAGGTTGAGCTTGGAAGCAGATTCTTCCCCCAGAGACTCTGGAAGAAAAAGCCCCTCCACCACCTGATTTCAGCCTTGTGATTGCCTGAGCCAACCCAGGCATACTGTCCCAGACTTCTACCTACAGAACCTCAAGCTAATAAGTAGGTATTGTTTTAAGCCCCTACATTTGTGATAATTTGTTACACAGCAGTGGGAAGCTAATATCATGTCTTTCTCTCAAGGTATGCTAAATGTGTATTGATTATTAACAGATGCAGCCAAATCATGGTTATATACCAGAAATACTCACAGCCTAAGCTGGCATTGATCCAGATGATTGAGAAGAGAGGAAACAAGCTATTACTCTGGACTCATCAACAGTAAAGACATTAACTTCAAATTCATTCTCATGCCTTTGTGTGACAATATCCCTAAATTTCAACTTATTTCTGGAGTTTTAAACATTTAAAGAGCTAATACTCTACAGTTTCTTAAAAAGCATGATTATAACATAACCATGTGAAAAGAATACTCTATTTAGAGTAGTAAATTATGGAATATGTCCATAAGCTGACATAGTGTGTCCTCATGGATCACTAAAAAGGGCTTTGATCAAAGGATATACCTATTCATTCACATAGCAGTTTGTCAATTAACAATGTGTAAACCCATTTAAGATTTCAGAATAACCTGAGGTCTAGAAGAGATCATCTATTTCTCCCTTCTTGGGCTGTAACTACATTTCAGCATGTTTTGTGAGTCTCTAAGATGCGAGGTCTTGTAAACCCACGAAGAGGATGTATTCAGGGATGTGACCGTATTACTTCTGCCTTTCCTGCTGCTTCATATCTTTATTACTGATGTCAAGGAAATTTGAAGATTTTTCAGAAGTCTTAATCTCTCTGTCATGTTTAGCCTTGGAGAGGTTGAATTTAGACACCTTTATTTTACTCTATATTTGTTGAGAAAAACCCAGGACAGTGTCCCCACGGAGCCAGAAGATAGAAAAGGACAATGGAAAGTTCTTTTAAACTTTGTCTAGTGAGATGAGAGTGATTAAAAGAAGAAGGGAGGAGGAAATGAGATCACTTTCCCAGGGCTCTATCTGCTCTCTGATATAATGCTCTCCAAAGAGGTTTGCACAGTGAAGTCATTCTGGCTTCGGTGTTCTGTGTGGAGAAAGCCATGGGTCTGAAGGAGCTTTCGGAATAGAGCTCTGTAGTAATATGTCAATAAATCGGACCTATAATTGAGAGCAGCATTTTTAATAGTAGGTTTGGAAAGGGAAAATAAATTACAGATTACATGGCTGCTTTGTTTTATAGGGGAAAAAGAGCAATTACGCAAGCCCTAATTCCACTGATATAAATTACTTTGTAATGACTCCCAGAAACCGGAATATACCAGCCAGGGCCCAATCAAGATACAAAACCACACAGTAATTGGAACAAGATACGTTTAATAAAAAGAATCGGTAATTCTAACATAAGGTTGGAGTGCCAAGGGACTGGTGATTAAGAAATACAGAGAACCAGAAAGAATATAGGAGTAGCAAGGGTGCCTGGGTGCCTCGGTTGAGTGTCCATCCGGCTCTGGCTTTGGGCTCAGGTATGATCTCTGGGTTGTGGGATGGAGCCCTGCTTGTCCCTCTCCCTCTGCTCCTCCTCTCTCTCTCAAATAAATAAATAAAATAAACAAAATCTTAAAAAAAAAAGTGGGAGTAGCAGAAAAGAGGAGCAGCCCCCTGGTGCTGAGTTGGAGCATCCGCTGTGCTAGGACTGGTGGAGGGCATGGCCCTGGCTCGCTGAGTGGGAGAGAGATCGCTCTGGTGCTACACTGGCAGAACTTGCTAGAAATCTACCCTTTCTGGTGCTGGGAAAAACTCTTCGCAGGACGTGTCTTTCTGGAGCCACTCGGCTACACAGCTGCTCAGGGCGTTCTTCGGGGGGAAGCGGCTTGCTGAGGGGGCTCCGCCTGGCTGCCATGCCCTGCAAGAGGCACGCGCTGGGGAAGCTCTTGCAACAAGAGCCGGGCACCCAGAAAGCGGCGCATGCTGCAGGAGGCGGGCACTGGAGAAGCTGCCCGTCCTGCAAGAACCCGATGCAGGAGGAGCCCGCCGCGCCTGGGGAGCCCGGCTCTGACAAAGTCACCTGGTGCTGGCGAAGCCAAGCCGTGCTGGAGGAGCAGCACAACGAGGCTGCAGAAGCCCGCCCATGGAACTCTCTAGAACCAGGAGGGAAGGCCCTTCACCCTGATGTCTCTCTGGTGCCCTCTACTGACAACTAACATCACGCCAGTTGACAAAAGGAAAATGTTGACAGGACCCGGATGTATATCACAGATTGGACAGTGAAGGTGGAGTTGGAGCTGAGAGGCAATGAATTGATATCCTTTAATGCAGCCCCTAAACTTGGCATAGTGTCTTTTATCTGTGAAGGAATTCTCCCCGATGCTTGCACTAGACTGACTGCTTGGGAATCTCTGTCATCAGCTCCAATCATTTGAGAATGTTTTACATTTTTAGGGTCAATAGATAAAACTTTTGTATTTATAACATGCTGGTAAATCCACCCAGCTCTTCACATTCGTGTCTCTTATCAGATACACTTCTCCCCCAGCTCCTCGGTGAAATTGTCCCTGAGTGAGCCTGTATCTTTACCATTCTGAGCTCTCTTCTCCTGGCTTGATATAACCAACCTGGCTGGTACTAGACAAAGTAGGACAGACAGTATGATATTGTTCTTGTCCTGACTGATTTGCTGGAGTGATCGTGAGTCTCAGAAATGAGACTCTGCTCTCTTTAATTTTCTTTGCCTTCAGAGGTGGCTATGGATTGAGATGGTTTTACACAGAGCTTTAGTGGAACTGAGGACTTTACAGATATTTTCACTTTGGAAGGTACAGATGGGAATTTTTAAAAACTATCACATTTATTGTATTTTGGAAAATACAGTATGTAAAAATATACTTCATTAAAGAAAATATTTTGCATGGATAGGTCTTTGTTATCTTCATTGTTAAATCCTTGGAGACCTTTATTTTATCCATTGAATAGTTTATCCCTTGTGTTTCGTCCACAAAGACTTTGGAGACCATTTGATTATAACTTGAACATGATGGCACTTTTCTATGCTACCAAATATTCATCTATTCCTCACTCATTCATACATTGACTAATTTATCATATAAATGTATATTGACCATGTAAGTTTTCCATGAGTGGCTCTAGTGAGAAAGGTGGTTGCAAATATGCATGGTAGATTTTCCATATATACAGCACTTAAAATCAGCCAATACAATTGTTATAATACAGAGGAGCCTATGATAGATTCTTTAAGAGATTCACAATGGCAAACCAAAGAAGAGACATACAAATTCTATAAGAACCAACTAACTAAAACTGGTATTTCAGGATCAAAGTCATGTGAGAATATGAAGGTTGCAGTAGATTTGGTAACTCCTTGTAGAAGAAAGCTCATCATGGTTACCACTGCTTCCCTGGCTCCTAGTCATGATAGACTCCCTTTATGTATTTTGTGGTTGCCTACAGGGACAAATGCATTAGTGAGTAACTAATTAGCCATGTTGAGTTATAAAAATGAGTGAGAAGAGTTGGTTTGTTCGAATTCTGCCACAAATAACTATAAACTCAGAAAAGTCACTTGTATTCTGGGATCCCCAAGACCACCCTTGGGCTCAGTGATTTGCTAGGTGGACTCACAGAACTCAGCAAAGCTGTTATACTCATGATTACGATTATTACAGAAAAGGATGCAGGTTAAAGTTAGCCACAGAACAGGAATATAGGTCAGGGTCCAAGAGACAGCAGGTGTAAGCTTCTCAGTGTCCTCTCCTAGTGTAGTCAGCACTTCTTTCTCCCAGGAACAATGTGTGGCAATACTTATGGAGTATTACCAACCAAAGAAGCTCACCTGAGTCTTGGAGTCCAGGGTCTTTCCTGGGGGCGGGGGGTGGGGGGTAATCTCACAGACATGGCTGACCCTCTGTGTAGCTGAAGTTAGTGTTCAGTCCCTTCAGAGGTAATCTGATAGCACAATGGACCAGATGCTCCACCATAAATGACATTATTAGTGGATTCTGTCATGGCCCAAAGCCCCGAATACACGAGGACAGGCTTATCAAGAAAGATATTCCAAGGATTTATAAGTTACCTCTCAGGAGTCTGGCAAGGCCCCCAAATTTATTTGAGATGTGCAGAGTATGGACAATCCTTGGTTAACCCTTCATTGTTCATCATTTGACCTCTGTCTGTACCTCGTTATCTTTGTCTGTAAACTAAAGGCAAGATGAACAAAGATAATTCCTAGCTCTAAAATGGTACACCGATTTAAATATCTAGTTAAGCAGCACAGAAGTAAAGTAAGCTTTAAAGACCATTCTAATTCAACAAACAGTTTAAAAAGCACCAGTGTACAAAGCAAGGACAATTTTTATGTATTTCTTACAGTTAGGCTATAGTTATTTCTATTTTTGCATTCAGCTGGAAAGGACCAGCAGTGTTCTTTAAGGCACACTTACTTCTGGCCTTTCCACCTTGCCTAGAATCCCCACCCAAATCTCTGGAAAACGAGTGCCTCTCAAGAGACTTTGAAGATTAGTTCAGGCTAATTGCTGTTGGATAAGTAGTTTTTAGCAGCTGTTTAAAATTTTTGTTAAAAGGAAGATGAGTTTATTTTGCAGCAAGAAGAATTTAGGTTCAACTTAAGGGCAATTTGCTAACTGAGAACATGAAGAACTAAAATGCTATTAAGGTTTATGGAGTCTCCTTGCCTAGAAAAAAAACAGTTTATTCCTCTATTTTTCTGGTTAGTTTGAGTTTAGATCTGAACACACTAAGATGCTGGGGTTTTAATACTCATAAACTCAGGAGATAAGCCACCACCAGAATAAGCTCATCACGTTAGGCTGTGAAAGAGGACTAGGATGTTTTGGTAGACAGAACATTTTTATGGCACATCTCAGTTAAGTTTCAAGTTGAAAGTGGATTAATTTTAGAGTATTATACTGAGGTTATTTGGAATGAAAAATGCTAGGACATAGTTATGTTTTGAGTTGGTATTTTGGCTCTCTGCAGAAGTAGGCTTCTGCTCACAGGAATCCAAAATGAATCTGAAAACCATCACTGCCATGCCCTTAGAGAAATATTTCCTACTCAAAGAGCAAGGCAGTCAGTACCTAGTTGAGCAGCTAAATTTAACTTAGCATTGGGCAAGGCCGATTAACATCTACTACCTGCTATCTGCTTCCAGCCGATTGGTACTTTCTTTTTTGGTTTTATAGAATGACATCTTTACAAATGGTATAGGAGGCCATGATAGGAAGTCATTACTCCTGGAGTAGACTGGGAGAATGTATCATTAAACATCACCATGGAAGGTGAGATGTGATGGCCAGCTTGTGAAATTCTACAACAATCCCATTAAGTTAAGAGCTCATTTATTATGAAAATGAGAGAGAATGACACAGAATCTAACCAGGGAAGAATTGCTCTTAGTCTAAGTAAAATTAGCATTAAAACTCAAATCAGTACGGATCATCAAAGATGCATAGAGTAAGAAATGGTAAATATATCTTAATATGAGCTAGTTGAAAGAGTTTGGGAAGTTGACAGCTGCTACAGAATGTGTGTGTCCCCAGCTCCCCAAATTCATATATTGAAACTTATTCCCCAATGTGATGGTATTTGGAGGTTGGGCCTTTGGGGGTCCCAGAGAGCTCCTTCATTCTTTCAGCCATGTGAGGACCCAACAAGAAGACAAGCTGTCTATGAACCAGGGTGAGAACCCTCATTAGACACAGAATTTGCCAGTGCCTTGTTCATCGACTTCCCAGCCTCCAGAACCACGGGAAAGAACTGTTTGTTGTTTAAACCACCCAGCATATGGTATTTTTGTTATAGCAGCCCAAAAGGACTTAGCACTCTCCCTAAGTAGTCAAATGAAATAAATAGAGTGGTCTGACGATTAGAAAAGCTTCCTGGGTTACCCTTACCTACGAGTATCTACATTGCACCCAGAAGCCAGTTAGAGATGCAAAATCAGGCCCTGGTGTACACCTACAGGACAGAATCTGAATTTTCACAAGCTCCTTGGGTAAATCCTGCCCATTCAAGTTGAGAAGCACTGCTTGCCAATCTGGCCAGCTGCCTGTTTTTGTAAATTAAGTTTTATGAGTCAAACTTTTTCAGTTATGTATTGGCTATAGCTGCTTTTGCAGGACAATAGCAGAGATGAGTACTTATGATAGAGGCTATATCTTCCACAAGGCCTAAAATATTTACTGTCCAGCTCTTTATAGAAAAGACTTGTTTCCTGGATTTTTTGAGATAAGGAAACTGCCCTTTATTATTTGCAATAAGATAGGCTTTTAGATGTATGCTTTTTGTACCTTTTCCTTTCAATTTTTGTAATCATTTTTGCAGATAAAAGTAAACGGTTTGTTCAAGATGCCATATCTAATTAGTGGTGGAACCAGATCTCAAATCTAGGTCTGTCTGGCTCCCAAGAACCATGAGCTTTTCACCATGCAACCATGATTTGCCCTCTCCAAAGTTGGGACTTTCAGTGCTTTGCATGTCCAGGAGTTAATTGTCCTTGGAAAAGAGAACTGATGTTGGCCAGGCTCATACATGATAGAACTGTTGCGAAAAGTCAACCTATACTGAGAAATCTCCCTGCCATATAGATGAATAGATGGCAAGTATACTTGAGTAACCACATCAAGGACAGAAGGACACTTGGAGAGTTTCTAGAATGAGAGCTCAATTGGTCTCTGCAGAAATAAACTTCCCTGGGCCTCTGCAGTGGCCAGGGCCCCACTTTTGCAGTTTCTACTGAAGATTAGAGCCTATTTCACCCCTTAAAGTTTCTTATTTTCACATTTCAGCTACATGTTTTAGTACCAACTTTGTGTTTAAGAGAAGGTCCCCAGTTGTTGTGAGAAGAGCCGTACTTATTCATCATACTAGAAATAGGCTAGTCTATTTTGGTCCCTGCCCTTCCAGAAACTAACAATGCAATCAGTTGAAAATAAGAAAGAGGGTTGAAACTAAGAGCTACTTCTTTGAAAAGATAAACAAAAATCAGAATAGAAGGATTACTAGCAAGGAGATTGAATCAGTAATCAAAAATCTCCTAACAAACAAAAATCCAGAACCAGAGGTCTCCACTGGTGAATTCTACCAAACATTCAAAGAAGATTTAATCCTTTTTTTCTCAAACTCCTCCAGGAAATTAAAGAGGAGGATACACTATCAAACTTACTTTACAAGACCAAGATTACCCTGGATTACTCTGATACTAAAACCAGACAGAGATCACACACACTATCAAACTTACTTTACAAGACCAGGATTACCCTGGATTCTGGATCTGATACTAAAACCATACAGAGATCTCACACACACACACACACACACACACACGCGTGCGCGCACACACGCACGAATATACATGCACACACGCACACACACAGAGATTGGGGGAGAAGAAGAGGAGGAAGAGGAAGAGGGAGGGGAAGAAGAAGGAGGAGGAGGAGGAGGGGAAGGAAAGGGGGAGGGAGTGGGAGGGAGGAAAGGAAGGAAAGGAAAGAAGAAGAAAAAGAGGAAGGAAGGAAGGAAAGAGAAAGAAAGAAAGTTATAGGCTACTATCCCTGATAAACATGGATTAAAAATCCTCAACAAAATATTAGCAAACTGAATTCAAAAATACATTAAAAGGATCGTATCATACTCATTGGTGAAAAGTGGAAAACTTTTCTTCTAAGATTAGGAACACACAAGGACGCCCACTCTCACCATTTTTATTCAACATAGTATTGGAAATCGTAGCCATAGAAGTTAGACAAGGACCAAAAAAAAAAAAAAAAAGAAAAAAGAAAAGAAAAAAAAGTTATCCAAATTAGAAAGGAAGGAAGAACTAAAACCATCACTACTTGCAGATGACTTGATCTATATATAGAAAACCATAAACCAAAAAAACTGTTAGAGCTAATAAATGAATTCAGTAAAGTTGCAGAATACAAAATAAATATGCAAAACCGTGTTGCATTTCTATACACTAATAACAAACTATCAGAGAAGTCAAGAAAAAAAGACCATTTACTATTGCATCAAAAAGAAGAAAATACCCTGGAATAAATTAACCAAGGAAGTGAAAGACCCGTATACTGAAAACTATCAGACACTGAGGAAAGAAATTGAATAAGACACAAATAAATAGAAAGATACCTGGTGCTCATGGATTGGAAGAGTTAATATTGTTAAAATGGTCATACTACCCAAAGCAATTTACAGACTCAGTGCATCCCCTAGCAAAATCCCAGTGGCATTTTTCAAGGGCCTAGAACAAACAATTCTAAAATTTCTGTGGAACTACAAAAACCCCAAATAGCCTAAGCAATCTTGAGAAGAATAAACCAAAGTTATCATGATCTGATTTCAAACTGTACTACAAAACTATAGTAATTAAAACAGTGTGGTATGGGCATAAAAACAGACATACGTATCAGTGGAACAGAATAGAGAACCCAGAAATAAACCCATGCATATGTAGTTAAATAATTACAACAAAGTAGGCAAGAGTATACAATGGAGAAAGGACAGTCTCTTCAATAAATGGTGTCAAGGAAACTGGACAGCTACATGCAAAAGAATGAAACTGGAGCACTATCTTACACCATATACAAAAACTAATTCAAACTGGATTAAAGACTTGACTATAAGACCTGAAACCATAAAATTCCAAGAAGAAAACATAGGCAGTAACTCCTTGACCTGAGTCTTAGGCGATGCTTTTTTGGATTTGACTCCAAAGGCAAGGGCAACACAAACAAAAATAAATGAATGGAACTACTTCAGACCAAAAAGCTTCTGCACAGCAAAGAAAGCTGTCAACAAAATGATAAGACAACCTCCTGAATGGGATAAGATCTTGGCAAATCATGTATCTGATAAGGGATAATATCCAAAATATATAAAGAACTCATACAACTCAATAACCAAAACCAAAACAAAATAATCTGAATAAAAAATAGGGAGAGAATGTTTATAGATATTTTTCCAAAGAAGACATACAGATGGCCAACGGACACATGGAAAGATACTTGACATCATTAATCATCAGGGAGATGCCTGTCAAAACCACAATGAAATATCACCTCACACCTGTTAAAATAGCTATTATCAAAACTACTAGAAATAACAGGTACAGGTGGGGATGTGGAGAAAAGGGAACACTTGCACACTATTCGTAGGAATATAAACTGGTGAAACCACTATGGAAAATCATATGGCGTTTGTATTAGATTAAAAATAGAACCACCTGCGGTTCTACTTCTGGGTATATAAAGAAAACAAAAACACTAATTTGAAAAGATGTATGCACCCCTATTTCATTGCAGTATAGATACTTTCAGCCATAAAAAAAGAATAGAATCTTGCTATTTGCAACAGCATGGATGGTCTTTAAGGTATTAGGCTAATGTAGCAAGTCAGATTGAGAAAGACAAATGCTGTATCACTTCACGTATAAGTGGAATCTAAAAAACAAAGCAAACAAGTGAACAAAACAAAATAAAACGCAGACTCACAGATACAGAGGGAATAGATTGGTGGTTATCAGAGCAAAGGGCTTTGAGGGGGTAATGGGGAGTAGTGGGTAAAATGGGGGACAGGGATCAAGAGGTCCAAACTTCAAGTTAAAGAACAAGTAAATCATGGGGATGTAATTTAGATCATGGAGAATGCCATCAATAATATTGTATTAACTTTGATGACAAGTAGGAACCAGACTTATTGGGGAGATCAGTTCTTAATGTATATAAACATCAAATCATGTGCTGTACACCTGAAACTAATAATACTGTATGTCAATTACTCTTCAATAATAAAGGAGAAAAAAATAAGAAAAAGTGGTGTTTAAAATGAAAAGTAGCGAACACTACCTATGAAACTAGAGCCTGAGTTGACCTGGGTAACTAGGAGTGCATGCACAGCTAAAAGAAACGTTGTCTTAACACTTTGGCCCCACTTCCTCCATGTTTGTTTATTCTCTAGTTCTCTTTACTTGGCCTCATTACCTCATTTAATCTGAATACACTAACCTTCCATGCCTGGAAGTACTACTTGTCATTTTCCCTTTCCTTTCTTCTCTTTCTTCTTCTTTTAAGAAATTCAAGTTAAGTGTGAGACAGTGGATTAAAAGTAGCTTGAGAATTGTAAGAGGGTTCCCCTTTCTCCACATCCTCGCCAACACCTGTTGTTTCCTGGGTTGTTGATTTTAGCCATTCTGATGGGTGCAAGATGATATCTCATTGTAGTTTGGGTTTGTATTTCCCTGATAAGGAGCAATGTTGAACATCTTTCCATGTGTCTGTTGGTCATCTGTGTGTCTTCTCTGGAAAAATGTCTATTCATGTCTTCTGTCCATTGCATTATAAAGTACACAAAAATAATTTGACTATTTAGGTCATCTTATTTTTTAGAGTATAAGGGAATAAATGCCGTAGACCCTATTTTACCCTTTTTGAAATCTTCTAAAGTGCCCCACCCACATGCATGACATTTTCCCTTCTCCAAATCCTGAACTTCCAACAGTAGCCCTCCCAACTGCAGCAGTTTGTGTCGTTCTTGTTATTTTCTTGCCCTGAATGCAACTCTAAGCTCCCTACCAAGACTACAAGCCCCTCAAAGCTAAGTATTTTCTTTGTGCTGTTTGAGTCTCCCTCTTTAATACTTGCTGGGCCTCAAATAAAATTTAATACTTGATTTTTGGTCAAGAGGGTAAGATCATATGTGACTCTATTTCTGGCCCCTAACACAGTGCCCTCTTTATAATAAACACTGGAGAAACATGTGTTGTATGATCCCTTTTGAAAGAAATTTAGTAATAAAAGTATAGTTCAACAAAAGTCAGAAATCTTAAACTTCACTATAGGTGCACTAAAAGAAATATGACCTTTGCAAAGAAAATGGCCTCTAGAACAGGACTTCTGTCCCCCATGGAGGTACATAGTACATTTATGGTGAGCCATCATGCTTCATCCCACACATGTCCTGCTGCTCTTTGGACACCATGTCAGATCAGACCTACCACCTCATCAGCATTTATGAATATGCATTGTTCGTTAGCCACCAATGTACAGAAAAAACAAGAAAGAACAGACAGGGGTGAAGAGAAAGAGAAAAGAAGAAAAGAATGGAGGGAGGGAGGGAGAGAGGGTGGGAGAAAAGAGGGAAGAAAGGAAGGAAGGAAGGAAGGAAAGAAGGAAGGGAGGGAGGGAGGGAGGAAGGGAGTTTTATTCCTATGTTAACATTAACTCAGGTTCATGACTTCTTCCAGACACCAACTGTTTTGAGCTCTGAGCAGCCAGATGGTAGCCTGATCTTAAGGTTGGAATAAAAATTGATAGACTTTGATTTCTATATACCATTTTATCTGAGAGTCAGTAGAAGACTTTGCAGAAGATCTCACTGTGAAGAAAGGATCTGGACAGGAAAAAGCAAACCAGCAAAGTCTGTCCTTCCTGACATGAGCAGTACCCATGGGTCTATTGCTCTAAATATTTGGCAGCCACCACAAATGACAGTCAGATCCTCATGTTTATCATTGGAGATGTTTGCTAAAGGACGATTTATGGCAAGAACTTGTATGATGTAAAACTAAATAGGCATATCCTCTGCCTTCAAAAAATTACTCCAGGAAAGATCATTTTTTTGAAATTACATTCAAGAGGGATTTATTGTCTACCCTGCCAGGCAGTGTTCTACAAGTTGGGGAGATAGTACAGATGAAAGTAAACCCAGATTCCTGATGTCACAGAACTTATATTTTAGTGGAAGAGAGATCATAAAGAAGAAGTAAAGTGTACAGTGTGTGAGAAGTGCTCAGTAAGAGGCACAGGGGAGGGGCTGGAATGGGATGGAAGGCTGTCAGGGAAGGTCGGCCTGAGAATTTGGATGCCCAGAGCCTACCATTCTAAGACCTTCTTGTGGAGATGACAGATTCCAGAATGGCCCTGAGCGTCTCTGTTCCCCAAATAGGACAACAGAGAGAAAATAAGAACAGCTAGGAATGGAGGGCAGTGCAGCAGACGTCAGGACTGTGTGTGCGCGTGAGCCGGGGTGTTAGCCGGGGGCCAAGTGTCTGTGTCGGACAGGCACTTCGTTAGGGTGGTGTCATAGAGGAAGTGAGCTTGCAGGAGCTCCTTGAAGAAGAGAAGGCTGATGTAATCTGACCACATTGTACAGTTTCTCTGGAATAATAATTGTCCCGGGACAAACAGAGTGCTCTTTCCATGGAATACGTTAGCTGAAACTCTTCAAAAGGCAGCAAAGCAAGTGCATACTCATCAGTTCAGCCTTCACAGGTCACCCAGGCCCTCACTCTCCCTGCCCCTCTTGCTCCCTCCACGCGGCCCCACTCGGGGAAACCAAGCAAAAGTCCTCTTCAGCTGCCCCGTGCTTCCCGGTGGGGGAGGGCAGAAGTATGGTGCCAAGACCAGAGCCCCCAAGCCAGAGGCTTATAAATAACACCAAAAACTTGCTATGCCAGGTCCTCTCCATTTTTTTTCTGCAAAGCCAAAAGGGGCCACAAAGATTTCCCCCCTCTTATAGCAAAATATGATCTCCAGTCTAAGCTGGTGCTAGCTGGGTGCCACTCCTGTTTCCTACTGCTGTGAGGCACATATGGCTGTGTGGCCGGGACCCCACAAATCATCCGGGAAGTTCATTTTTATTAGTAGCTTCTGCTTAATTAAGGGATGCACCATGCTCCATCAATCAGCTTCTGTGCTTTCGACTCATCCGCAGTCAGCCCACCGCTAATAGACGTAGGTCTGCTGTAGGAAAAAGAAAAGATCCGGGGCATCCTGGCTCCAAGAGCTGGGGAGAGGGGGGGTAACGTCTGACAGCTGGAGCAGTTCTCTTTCAACAGGAGACCCCGAGTACAGAGGCAGGTAGTGGGTGACACGTTGAGCGTCTTTACGTTTGAGATATGTGAACTTTGATTCACTGGACCAGACGCCTGTTAGATATACAGCGCTTTGACATAGTTAGATTAGATCCTCAATCGTGTGCAAGAGAGTGAACTATAGTTTTCATTATTTAGAAAATGTTTTGTAATGCAAAGTAGGTGGAATCCCATGAGGTGAAGTCGATGGACAAGAATGGGATTTGTATATATTTTTTCACACTTTTGCCCCTATGTACATGCCTTCTTCAAGATAAGGTGCTAAGTCATAACTGTTTTATAGCATCTTTGCCTGAGTTGGTTTCCAGAAGCTTCCCAAGTACAGTCTGTCTTCATTATTCCTGGATTCTGCATTTGTGAATTCACCTACCTACTAAAATCTATTTGTAACCCCCAAATCAGCACTCTCACTTTCATTTGTGGACATGCCTGGAGGAGTGAAAAATTTGGGTTGCTCAATGCTCACCTTCCCAGCCTGGGGCAGAGCTGACTGGAGAGGGTGGTGCGGTGGGAGGAGGCCCCGCCTTGGGGTCAGTTGGCCTGGGGGGTTTGAAGTCCAGTTCTGGTACTTGTCAGCGCAACACCTCCATCAAGTACTTAACACTTCAGAATTTCCTTTTCCCTTTGGTAAAATCTATCAGAATGAGCTGGTTTTAGGATTTAAGATTATAAGCTATGTGAGGTATATATGTTTATGTATATATTTCCGCTAGGAGTAGTGGTTCAGTATTTGCTCATTCAGCATTTGTGGTGACTTTTTGGAACATAACTACCATGAACATTGAGAATTGACTGGAATATCTTCCCCGCTCGTGAAAGAGATGGGCAAATATTTTCTTTTAATTCACATAAAAAGAAGCCATATCAATAGGGAAATATTTACTGAAATTAATTTTATAAAAAACAATGTAATTTAAAAATTGGTATGAAATAGATGAACAGATACTGCCCCAAAGAAGATGCAATGATGGCAAGTGAAAATAAGGAAGTCGGCAGATGAAAAGATACTCAACATCATTTGTTATTAGATAAGTGCAAATTAAGACCACAGTGGGATACTGCTACATACCTCTTAGTAGTATTAGAACCATAAAAAGTGACAACACCAAAAGAATGAAGATCAATAGGAACTCATTCATCACTGCTGGGAATGCAAAATGGTACATCCACTCTGGAAGTCAGTTGGGCAGTTTCTTATATAAACATATACTTAACATGTGATCCAACGATCCCGTTCCCAAGTGAATTGAATTTATTTCCAAGTAAGTATATTTACCCAAGTGGGTGGAAACATGTTTATGCCAAAACCTGTATGTGAATGCTTACTGTAGTTTTATTCATAATGACCAAAATCTGAAAATAACCCAGATGTCCTTCAACAAGTGAATGGATGGTACATCCATATAATGGAATACTACTCAGCAATAAAAAAGATGCGTTAAGTGATTCATGCAACCACTTGGAAGAATTTTGCTGATCGAAAGAAGGCAGAACCAAAATGCTACAGAGTGTGTAGTTAGGTGTAATTAGTTCTATTTATATGACATTATGGAGAACCAAAAATTGTAGGAATGAGAGCAGATCAGTGGTTGCTGGGGAATAGGGGGAGAAGAGAGATTAAATATAAATCAGCCATATGGGGGTACTTTAGAGTGATGGAACTTTTTCATATTCTCTTGTATTGTGTCGATAAATACATAAGTATGAATTTGTTAAACCCGCAAAACGGTATGTAACAAAGAGTAAGCCTTTCTGTGTGCAAGTTAAAAAAAAAATCAACCAAAATGTTGAAGATCCCACTACAGAATGAAGAGTGTACCTATTTGATTATAAGAGTATGGCACAATAAAAGGGTTAGTGGGGAAAAGAACCAATGTAATTAACTTTGGAAAAATAGTGTTTTTACTGGACACTATAAAGATAAAGGAAAAAAACTGAATAAACAAGATACTCGGGTTGGTAGGCATTATCAATTCTGGAATTTACATGTATACTCGAGCTGAAAAAAATCAGTAAATAAATTGGAGGTAATGGGGGCCAGCTTTCTCAGTGTTAGAGAAACAAGTTATAAATACGCAGGCAGAAGTGGAGGAAGGGTTAGAATGATGCCCATGTGGTGGCCTAGAGTTGTATATACAAGTATGATTTACATTAACATCCAAACAGATACAGCAGCAGAGATAGATGTTTCTACCTGGACCATTTTAGCCCTGTCTCCTGAGATAGCCTAGAAGCAATGATATGTCGGTAGCCACGAGTACGTCCAGGACCCACAGCTTGGTTTGCAAACATCATTCTCAAACACCAGGAACCAGGTATCCTTGGAGAAATAGCTGATTCTAGGCTGGAACCAAAGCAATACAGGATGGGTCCAGAGAGCATCTTGTAGGATTGTAGTGTATTGGCAAAAGTAGGGAAGTGCTGCAAAAAAAATGGTGGGGAGACCTTGCCAAAAGAATCTAGGACTCAAGCTGAAGGAATCTCCAGGTGCCCACACTAGAACAATTGGAGGAACCAAGTAATAATGAAAGTATTGGATTACAATCTAAAGAATAATACATATACCCAAGCGCCTGCTGATATAAATATGTAAATGGGGAAGAACAAACAAATCTTTGTCATAGAAGAATCTGGAATAATATAGGTAGATATTTCCCCCTCTAAGAGATGAAGGTTAATTCCCTTCCCCTGTTTCGGCCGGACTTAGTGACTCACTTCCAAAGAGTAGAATCTGCGAAGGGAAGACTAGTAGCTTTGCAGTGGAGAAACCTGGCAGATAACACCACAACCAAATACTCAAGATTAACATCACTTGTGATAAATTACATTGTCCCCATGTACTCCCTGGTACAACTTTACCTCTCCATTATTCTTCCCCCCATCTCATAAACCCATTATAAAATAAAGAGCGGTCCAGCAAGCACCCTTCTAAAGTATCAAACAGAAAACGTGAAACAAAGAAGGACTAAGAAACCATCACAGATTAGAGGAGACAGTGGAGACATAACAAATTAATACGATGCGGGATTCTGAACTGGAACTTGGCATAGAAAAAGGACATGAGGGGCAAAACTGGTGAATTCTGAATAATCTGTAGCTTACCGGTGATACCGCAGTGTTCACGTCTTAGTTTTAGCCAGTGTAGTGCGATTATGTAAAACGTTACATTAGATGAAGCTGAGGGATCTGGGAACTTTCTGTACTATCCTGGTGACTGTTTTGAAAATCTAAAAAGTGTTCCAAAATAAAAAGTTAAAACAAGTGAATACATGTGCACATGCATAAATAAGTCGTTGAAGATGTTCTCACAAATTATTTTTCCAAACACAAGAAAGAAATGGTATTTTAATGCCATGGGGGCTAGAGGAGGGGGGAAAGGCTCAATATTATTCCCTCTAATCTACATATTCTATTGCAAGTCTCTTGTTCTCCACTCTCGATTTTATAGAGGAAGGAGAGAAGCAAACGTAAAGGAAGATGAGGAGTACCGGGGAACAACAAGAAATGACAAATGAGACTGTAAATATAATTAAGACTTTCAGAACTGTACAAGCCACAGGTAATTCTTCCCAACCACTTGAGTATCACTATGGTTCAGAAAAATAGAAATAGTGAAGGTCAGCAAATCCGAGGGTGGTTCAGAAGCTGTCAGGAAACTAGCCATGGAGCTCTGAATTCAACAGCCCGGCGCTGGCTGTCTTTGACCTGTCTCCCAAGTTCCGCTTATACAAGGAATAAAGACTGTGCTTCTCTCTGGAGTGGGAGATACTTTAGGCCACAATGGCAGCTTTTATTTTGTTTTCCTACTATTTAATTACAAACCATCATGTGTTTAGATCTCTTCAGGGAAGAGCAATGCAGTGATAACACCACTTGTAGAAACAGCAAAAAATGTGGTGGAAAATTTGCATTAAAAATGAGAAAGCTATGTCCAAGGTTAAATTTTGGCAGAGGCACCAATGACAACATGGCCACTTAGTCCAACCTTCTTCCATGCTGATGGTGCTAAGCCCTCTTCAAGGAATAGCAAGACTAAGAGCCTGTTAGGAAGGCTGTTTGGTGGGATCCAACCCATAGTTCAGTTGAGAGGAAAATCAAATTCTCTTTCAGTCCTTGAGCAGTGGAAAGGTGGCACACTAACCCCCTGTGTTCTTTCAATAATGAGAAAAGTAAATCTAAGTCATACCTTCCAATGAATGAGGCTCTATCGGCAGAACTACATAGGTCAACGTTTCTCCCTGATGCTTTTCCCAGTCATTTTATCCCCTGCGCGTTTTATTATTATGATGGCTATTAAAGGTCTCGTGCACTCTGTGGAAAGTGTGAAAAATAGCATTCAGACATTGAGTATGTATTTTTATAATATAAATAAAGGCTTCTTATGTTACATATATTATTATATACATTCATTATTACAGTAAATATATAAAGGAAGTTTTTGACCAGCAGGATCTATCTCAGGCCATTTCCCCTCATTTATCCTGAGAGAGATTTTCTCCCTCAGGGACTGTATTAAGAAGTCTTGTGACTTTGGGGGGAGAATATATAGGTGGCATGATGTAGCCTTAAGCTTCCTCCACTTGCCACTCTTTGTGAATTGAGTTGGATTATGTCATTTCCTCTGATGCCCTATAATGCAGCCTTAAGAATAATGACCCTGCAGTGTGGCTCTGCTGAAAATAGCTTTCCCGGTGCCAGAAAAAGATGATTCATACTTGGCATAGGAGCCATTTCTGGAAACTGCCAGAACAAAGGACAGAGGTAATTCACTAAGGGGCTCCGTCATCATCTAACTCAGTTTGGATGGTACATTTAATGATGGTACAGCACTAAATACAGACATTTCAATTGATATATTTACATATATATTGTACATATGTCATATATCCATTTGTTTTGTGTGTATGTATTTATACTGCAGATGTGTTTATGCATATATGTATATGTGTTTAAGGGCAGAGATCTATCAGGTTGTATGCTACACTTATTTATCATTCCTTAATTTTAATCATGTGGTCTGAGATCATTTGAACAATAACAACCTGAAAATAAGAGCTTGGTTGAAATCATAACTCTGCCACCATATGTATTCTTGTTCCCAAAATTTACTAAAACATTGGGGCACCTGAGTAGCTCAGTGGGTTAAGTGTCTGACTTCGGCTCCCGTCATGACCTCGGGATAGTGGAATCGAGCCCCTCATTGGGTTCCTCACTCAGCACGGAGTCTGCTTGTCCCTCTCCCTCTGCTCCTAGCTCTCCTCTCTCTCTCTCTCAAATAAATAAGTAAAATCTAAAACAAAAAAGAAGGCATGCATATGATCAACTTTCCCACTTGTACAGCCTGCCACCAAATTTCAATAAGCCTCTAACATTTAAGTTACCAATACTTTTGGTGTCAGGGCTTTCCACCACATCTTGGAGAAGAAGACTATTCTCGGAGGCCATAGGGAATTTGTCTTCACATTCCTAGAGAATGCCTTCTTGGCAGTGTCTTGTATACCTCATTGACCACCTGGTTATCATATTCCTCCTTGGCTATGTGTCGAACTGCACATTTATTTTTCTTAATCTTTTCTCAAAAATCAATTCTTTGAGTCCCTTAATCATTTTTATTGATCTCTGTTGAATTTCCTCTAATATGATGGCGCCTATCTGCTCCTGAACTACTTTACTCATCTTTACCATTCAACATTCAACTTCAGCTGGGTACCACGTAGCAGAGAGCGTGGAGGGTGTCAGGTGAAGTTTGTGTCACAAAACATCCACTTCCCTCCATTTTGTGAACCTCAAAAATACATTCTATACAATGGAAATCTAATAACTTGCTGTTTGACCAGGTGTGGTATCTCGTGTGTTTTTTTCCTAAATCAGATTCTGCTACAAACATGGCTTCCTATTACTAAGTAGTTAGTGCATTTTCTAGCTCACGACTCTCTGAATGTGTGTCAAGCCCATGTCTAACTTTCCATCTGTAATTCTACTTCCTATCTCTGTCCTAAACTGCACTGCACGTTGGTTGAAAAATTTTAAACTGCATTTGAAGGGGAATAAAATGCAGATTTATTTTCCAGTTAAAACTTCCCTGTTTTGCAAAGATGATAAGTTAATTACACATGAAAAGAATTCATCTGGTAAGTAGTAAAGAATGCCTGGGAAGTAACATAAGAATCCCAGATTCAGGGGCACCTGGGTGGCTCAGTTGTTAAGTGCCTGCCTTCGGCTCAGGTCATGATCCCGGGTCCTGGGATCAAGCCCCACATCAGACTCCTTGCTTAGCGGGAAGCCTGCTTCTCCCTCTCCCACTCGCTCTACTTGTGTTCCCTCCCTTGCTGTCTCTCTCTCTGTCAAATAAATAAATAAATAAATAAAATATTAAAAAAAAAAAAGATTCCCAGATTCACTGTTAAGTCACTGGATTCCAGGATCTGGGGAAGGCCAGGCAGCTTAAAATACAAGCTCCACCAAAGGGTTAGGATTTATGATAGGCTGTCCAGGATGATGATTGCTACCATTTTGTGAGTGTTGACAAGATGATAGCTGCTATTCTGAAATTTTTTCACGCATCTCATTAAAACTTAAAGCAAGTATTTGTGACGGATACAATTATTACGGCCATTTCTACAGATTCTACAGAAACACTGAGAAGGTGCTGCAGGTCAGTCTGGTTGGCTACTAAGTCAGCAGAGTGTGGAGTTCAAACCGAGGCAGGCTGCCAAAGGACCTGCAGATCTGTTCACTTCTCAGCATCACAAATAAGCCCCCAACTCCAAAGTCTAAGCAGATCCAGGTAGAGGGTATATATTTCAAGTATCCCAGCCTTGGATATCAAAACAACTTGTGAGAAACTTTCTTGGAGCATCACGTTGCCAACAACATTATGTCAACCAAGGATTGTCCAGGGAACTAGCCAGTTCTGACTATAAAACTCTGCTAATGATATGTGGTGTATTTTTTTAAAAAGGTTTTCTTTGATTAACTTTTTTTAATCAGCAAACTACAGCAACCAAGATTAGTACTCTAGAGAGGCCTCTTTAAAAATTCTTTGCCTGTGGGGTAATTGGGTGACAAGGAGGCGTTAAGGAGGACATGTGATGAACACTGGGTGTTACACGAAGCTGATAAATTATTGAACACTACATCTGAAACTAATGATGTACTACAAGTCAACTAATGGAATTTAAACAAATAAAATTAAAATTAAATAAAAGTTCTTTGCCTGGATATTGACAGACTGACTCTCTTTCAAAGGAATATTCTTAAAACAACCCTAGACCGTAAAATCTTTCTTTGTGAACTTCGCTTCACGTATGTGCATCAAGTTTCCTCACCAGTTGTCTGTACAAATCAACTGAGAAGGAAGGACAAAAATTTACCTGGAAAGGATTAATTCAGGAGGAGAGGCACTTGATCACTGGTTCTTCTCAACCTACAGTATCCCTTTGGCCTTCACCGGGAAGCCAAGAGCAGGCCTCCATTCCCAGATTCAGCTAAGCTAAAATGAAATCCATATTCATCAAATCTCTCCGTTTGGATCACTTATTATGTTAAAATGAAAAGTAGTATTTCAAGGAGATTCAATTTATGTTCCAAGGGACATAAGAACCATTCTTAAAATATGAATGATTCTTGCAATGAATTATTAGTGGCAACCTCTGGTCAAGTCTCTTAGAACTGTTCCAAGGAACTAAAGATGAATTTCCCATTTCTCATTCCCAGAGTTTAGAGGCCTACAAGAATGAGTTTTTTTAATCTATGACTTACTGCCTGTTACTAAGTGATTCTGGCTGTGTCAATAAATTTGTTCACAGCTCTAATTGTGTTAATGAATTGAACATAATTAAACTTACAACATGTCATGAGTTTCTTCTGGCAGAACTCAGTAGATTTTTCAAAAGAAGAGCTCTGTGGGAAAACAAATAAATGTACTGCACAACTTCTGCCATCATCATAAAGTAATCGCGGAGAAAAGATTGAAGTAAGGGATTCTGAAATTGACTTTTTAAAGAATTTTCCTCTTTGAAGTTTTATTCAGTTTGCAATGAGTGGGAGCTGTCCTTTGATTAAATGCACTAGGATGCAAGCTCCTTTAGGACGGAAAGTATGTATTATTTTATCTTTTCTCCCAACACTTAGTAGAGGGCATGTTACATAAACACGCGTGGGGGAGTGGACATGGCCATGTGGACAAAGCCCCTCTCAGCTGTTCCCGTGGGGGCTCCCACAAGGGGGAGGGGAACCTACCACTTATTTGGTCCTCCATGTGCTGGTCACCAGGCTTGGCGGTCTCACATACAAAATTGTATTTAATCCTCGAGGGGATACATTTATCCTCTCTTTACATGTCCGGAAGTTAGAGCTCCGAGGGGTTGAATAATCTGAGCTCAGACTTAAGTAAGTGTCAAGCTTGAGGTTCAGTCCTTTTCTGTCTGGGTCCAATACTTCTGCTCCTTCATGACCCCGCACCATCCTTGGGCAGTATGTGTGCGCCAGATGAGCTTGCTGGGTGACCGAGTGGCCAGAATGCACCGTGGAAGTCATCAAGAGTTCTTTGCTTAACTTTGTTGAAATGACTTGTTCTTTCCTAAATCATTCTCTAGGAAATAAAATTAGTTGGCAATTAAAAAGTGTTTGCAACTGTTCTCGAGGTGTTTTATTTACATGTTGTCTTCAAAGTTAAGAGTGATATTTCTTTTCTGTCTGCTGCAGGGCAAGGCCTGGGTCTTACGCACTGTAAGAGTCTCATACACGCTGACTGGTGACAAATGTTTCATTTGAAGTATTGTTTTTGTGATGCTGCTGCCAAAAGAGCCCTGCTTTTAACTTACGAGACTTTAGAACTTGTTTGACAAATAAGGAAAAAGAATCAACACCTAGATAATATTTGTTATTTATGGGTCTGATAAAAGGGAAAAATCCCCAAACCTCTGCTTCAGTCATAAGGTTTATAGTCACTTTGATTTTGCAAAAACCCATTCAGAAAAAAATGTCATGACATTCTTAGAGTTTTAGCTATTTTCCTAAGGGTGAAAACCTTCAGAGACAGGGAGAAGAGAAGAAGAAGAAGAAAAGAAGCAAAGGACCCAGAGAAATTATAATAATCTTAATGTTTATATACAGTTTATAAATTCCTCCAAAACTATCTTATTCTAGCCTCGTCAGAGAAGCCCCATGAAGAGGGCACAGCAGTTACCATTATCCCCATTTCATAGATGCAGAAAAAGAATTTAATGTTATACTTAAAATGCACAAGCTAAGATAGACTGAGTTTATTCACTTCCCTCCTGTACCCGTCACCCTCTCGAAGTGAGTTTGCCTTCGCTCATCTACTGGGGAAGTGCTGTGAGTTCCAGGCAGGCCAGGACCACGGGATGTGAAGGCATGAGGCAGACAGGGGGTCCAAGTTTCACGAGCAGACTCACCCGCAGAAAGGTCGGGCTACTTGGAAAGAGCTTGGGGGCCTCTGTGCATTGGGAGAGGCTAAAAGAATGAGGATGTCAAAGGCATCATTGAGGGTAGATCAGATGGCAAAACAGCTTAATTTGTCTAAGGAGCCAAGAGAAATGATACAGATTAGACAAGTAATCAATAGCCTTCAGATATCCAAGTGAATACTGCTGATCCCAAATCTCTAGCATATTTCATTGTCTCAGAATGTTACCTTTTGCATAAACACAAATGATACTTTTACCACTGTTTCAAAAAAACGTAGCACATTTGGAAGGCCTGTAAACAACATTGCCTCTTAATTGATTTTTCAGGCATACCTTTTTATATCAAGTACTGTTAGTTCTCATTATATGTGGATTCTGTATTTGCAAATTTATTGACTTGCTAAAATTTATTTGTAACCCCAAATGCATTCTTTTTTTTTTTTTTTTTTTTTTTAAAGATTTTATTTATTTATTTGACACAGAGAGAGAGATTACAAGTAGGCAGAGAGGCAGGCAGAGAGACAGGGATAGGAGGAAGCAGGCTCCCTGCTGAGCAGAGAGCCCGATGCGGGCCTCGATCCCAGGACGCTGAGATCATGACCTGAGCCGAAAGCAGAGGCTTTAATCCACTGAGCCACCCAGGCGCCCCCCAAATGCATTCTTGTGGTGCTTTTGTGGTCATCTGAGGACATGCACAGAGTGGTGAAAACTTTGAGTCACCTGGGGTTGGACAAAGTGATGCTCTGCTGTCTTGTTTCAGCGTCCAGATACTATAAACAAGTGTTCTCTTCGTGGTCTGTTTAACGGCACCTTTTTCACAATTTTGTGCTTTTTGGTGGTGATTTTGCTGTTTGAAGTGGATTCCAAGTGCCAAGCTATCCTGCTGTCTAGCCTTCCTAAGTACAAGGAGGCTGTGGTGTACCTTACAGAAAAAAATGCATGTGTTCGATCAGCCCCATGGAGGCTTGAGTTACGGTGTTATTGGCCATGAGTTCAACGCTAATGAATCAACAATATTAAATAAGGTGTCTTTAAACAGAACACACATAAAACAAGATTAGGGTTGATCAGTTGATGAAAATGTGACCAGAGGCTTGCAGGAACCTTACCCTGTATTTCCCCTCGAAGCGAAGGCTCTGATTTACTACTGCAGTGTTCTCCCCTGCTTTACAGAACACGACTCCTGTAAATAGCAAGAATCATCTGTGTGTTTTAAGGGTTAGTCCAGTGAGGATCTGGCTGGTGGCTGTTGACTATGAATGGTAGCATCAGACCTAACAGAATCTCAGTAAATGTTCTAGTGAATGAATGAGGGAAGCTAAAGGATTTGCACTGTGTAGCTTGATATAGATGTTAGCTAGAACCTGTGTCAACTGGTTACTTATATGAACTACATGGGAAAAATGGAGAGGGGAGTCAGGAGAGCAAAAAATGGCCTGACACGGACTCCCAGAGAAAAAGATGGCAGGATAAGTACCCATTGGGCATTACCTCGGCAGCTTAGGAGAGACATGGAGGTTCAGGAAAGATCCTCGAAAACAAAACAAAACCAACAAACACAGACCTTTGACTCTCAGCGTGGAAAACTAGCAAAGCACCTCTGACTTTGGCCTGCCCGTGACAGAGGGGGATGGAAATGCAGCCACCAAATAGAAACTAGCAGTAGCTTCTAATATCTTATAGAAGCAGCCTCAGCCCTAACACCAGGCAGGTGGCCAACCAGTCTCTTACAGGAGGTGAGCAGTGATTAGCTGTTGGGATCACTGTGGTGGACAGAACAATGGCCCTTGAAAGCTGTCCGTGTTCTAATCCCCAGGACCCATGACTGTGTTACATTACATGGCAAAGGGGAATTCAAGTTGCCAATGGAACTGAGGTTGCTAATCAACTAACCTTAAAAGTCAGAGGTGAACCTGTATAGTCGGTATTCTCTGGGTGGGCCCAGTGTTATCACAGGGTCCTTACCAGTGGACGCTGGAGGCTGAGGAGGCACGTGTCAGAGCAGTGTGATGGGAGCCATGAGACCCTACCATCCACTGCCGCTTGGAAGAAGGAAGAGAGTCGTGGCCAAGGGATGACGCCACCTTAGGAGGTGGGAAAGACAAGGAGACAGATTCTCCCCCTGGAGCCTCCAGAAAGGAATGCAGGCCTGCCAACACCTTGGTTTTAGCCCGGTGATACCTATTTTGGTCTTCCGGCTTGGAGAACTGTGAGATAATAAGCATGTGTTGGGTGAAACCACCAAGTCTGTCATAACGTGTTATGGCAGCAATAGAAAGTGATTGCTCTGTTTGTGTGGTGCTTCTAGCTTTTTTGGGTACTTTTGTCCATGCACCATGTGTGATCTTTATCATCTGTGGATAAGACAGAGACTGAAGGGGTTCCCAAACTCAAAAGCTTGCAGCTACTTAGAAGTTGAACTGGACCCAAGTCTAGACCCTTTTTGCCTCTGTGAGAGCATTCCTTTAGTTCATACTTGGGAAATCCTAGAATCTTCCGAGATCACACCCAGATCTTTGGGGACCTTGGAGGTCCCTTGGGTAATCTGAGTGATCTATCCCAGGCCAGCCAAATGAGTAGGTAGCCCAAGCCTTGCTACAGCAGGTCACCATTAACTTTGAGCTAGCACCGTCCTGGGGGCTGCTTGATCAGGGTGACAGGCAGAATTTTGCTCCCTGTGACCTTCACCCTCTGGTGTTATGCCCATGAATGTATTATGTTGCATGGGAAAAGGAACTGTGTAGTTGTGATTGATGTTACTCTTAGGGACCTTGAGAGAGGGAGATAATCCTGGATTATCCTGGCCAGCCCAGTGTGAGCCCTTAGAACAGGGCTTTTTCCGTCCTGAGAGCAAAAGATGGAGGAGGAGGAGGACACGTGAAGACTGAGAAGGACAAGAATGCTCTCAGTACACGATGAGCTTGGCGGAGGCTCTGAGTCCCAGGTGAGAACTGTAGCCCTAACAGAGACTGCTCAACTTTCACCCAGTGAGACGTAAGTGAAGAATCCAAATGAGCCACACTGTGCAGACTTCCAACCTACAGAACTGTGACATCATAATAAATGTGTGTTGTCTTAAGCCATTAAATCTGTGATCATTTTTATGATAGAAATAGCAAGCTAATACAATAGGAAATGCACCATAAAAGAGACAGAAGTAAAGGGTTTAAACTTACATTTACAACTAAGGCATCAGGAAGGATTCTGGATATGAGATAGGATGAAATGGGAGTCTCTGAGAGTAGATTTCTAATACAGAAATTGGGCAAGTGGAGGTGGGATGCAGAGAAATTTCCAGAGAAGGAAGTGGCTGCGGTAAAGGCAGGGGGAGGAGGCACCCAGGATCTATTTGGGGGCCAGCAAATGCTCTAAACACACACAGAGCTATATTCTCCTCATCTGCCTTCTGGAGGATAATTCTGGTTTACAGGCTGAGCCAAGGATGGGGCCCCAGAACAAGAATTCCAGTTTGGATGTCAGTTCAGTCTCAAAACCTCCAGTTCAGACTAAAGACCAATTCCAGTTTGGGCTTGATCCAGATTAACTTCTCTCTCCGCGTGTGAAGGTCCCAGGGCTGGTAAGTGGACCCCGCCCTGGGGCTCTCTCAGGCCGAGCCCCCAGGCAGGGGACACGTGGGTGAGAAGCTGGGGTGGGCGGTCAGATGGGAGGGAGTCTTGGCAGCAGTGGGTGCCTGGGTGCTGACTGCCAGCCTTTCATCTTAGTAAATACTATTCAGCCCACCCATGCATTCCTAACTGTTCCATTGTCCTGCAAAGTCCACTGGAGAATACAGTTAACAGAATGAGCGTGTTCTACTTGTGCAGAATCAGTTAGGGGCCTTGGACCCGTGCGTGAATGGCAATTTGCTAAGCCTCCATGAAAGGGTCAGCTTCAATGACACAGGTCAGTGCGAAGCAGTGGAAATGATGACTCGCTGGGTGTTTGGGACACCTGGTCATCTGCAATGGCTGCAGGACCAATGTCCTCCTTGAGGTGACGATTGGCTAACAGAGACCAGTTGACTGATGACTAACTTCCCACACAAGCCTGTTTCATCACGTGGGAAGATAGTGAGCTCCCAGGTCAGAGAATGTACCCCTGAGACTTCTCCGCCACCTCGTTCCTCTTTTGTCACTAGGTGCTTGCTGAATGTTTCCTGCTGCTGGGGAGGAAGAATAAGACAATAATGGTTTCTGCTTGGAAGTCTCATCCAGCAAATCGCCGGAGCTCCTTCAGAGAGTTCAGTCTTCAAAACCACGTATTTGCCCACCATTCACCTGCCGGCACTCAGCTAACCTGTGTCCGTGGAACACCAAAACCGGTTTTTAGCATCTTCTCATGGGTATAAAAGACAGAATTAAGTGGGAGTCCGAAACAGTAGGTGTTCAAAGTAAAGAGCTGGCAAGAGGAGTGAGGATGGAAAGAAGTTTCCAGCAGAGGCAGGAAGAGGGAAGCTCCGTGTATATTGGGGACCAGCAGGCGTCCTCAGAGAATGACGCCTGTCCCACTGGAAAGGAATGACAGTTTTCCACACTGTCATGTTGTGATGCAATCGTCCCGAGTTTCTCCGGCTCCATCTCGGGAAGGCAGAGTGAAAGAAACCAGCCCTGTGCGTGGGGTCAGGAGGATGCGAGTTTGAGCGCCAGCTCCGCTCTCAACGAACCGAATCCCTGCCTCGGCAGGGGGAGGATGCTGGGGGCCTCGGGGAGCACCTAGGTGTGAGCGGGCTCGGGAGTGCTCTCCCAACACGCCCGGCGACTGGGTCTCTGTCATTCCTCCTCCGCTGTCTTGGAGAGCCTGGGGGGACAAGTGGGACAGGTGTCCTGTCATGGTAAATAGTGTAGGCTTTCTTGGCTCCTCGGGGGAGGAGGTTACAGCAGGGAAAATTCTGCCAAGTGGCCAGCAGCCTGAAAATGCGCCCAATTTGTGGACATTATTTCACTTGTGTCTACTCCAGGGGAAGTTTCTTTCTGTGCAAATGAGAGCCAGTCTGTCACCTTCGCTCAGGCAGCCCGTGCTCACCGTCATGTCCGTCACACATATGGTGCCTGGCAGGGAGCGCCTCCACTCCAAGGCCCTTTCTGGAGAGCATCTGCTAACCCTGCCAGCCTGATGCCTTCCACCCTCAGCATGACCTTTTCCCAGGTTTCTTGCTGAATCCACCAATTAGCTCGAATCGCGTCTGACTGTTTTGAACTATGTCTTGTTAAGACATGGGTGCGTGGGGACCTGGTGAAGTCCGAAAGTCGCTCCAAGAGAACCGGGCTCCTCCTACAGCCCTGGCGCCGGAATCTCTCTCCTCCACTTCTCGTACTTCGAGGTCTTAGCCTCAAGTCGTCAGTGTGGCTTCTGGAAGAATCTCGGTAGGGATTTTGAGCAGCGCCTTCTTGAAGCGTTCCTCATGACATTTCCTCCAGGATCTTTCCACAACCGAAAAGCTAAACTGCATGATTTTTTGAAAGAGTTAATTAATTAATTAATAATGGACTCTGTGCTCAAGTAATCAATGATCTGTCACAGATTAGCTTTTCTTTAGCACCTGCACCTCAGCTCATAGGATTCCTGGGACAGTCCCAAAGCCTGTGCCTCCAGCTAAAGTTTTGGCGGCTCTGTGTCTGGTCGTCAGTCGGACTGAACTCTCTCTGAGGCAATAGATAGGGTTCCTTGCCCTTTCCCAAGGAAGGTCGCCCTTGGGGTCCCCTGTCCATATGCAAGTCAGGTGCAGGCGGGGAGCCGTGATGTCCCGTCATTCTCGGAAAATCTATCCAGGGACCTGGCATTTTGCCTTCTTTTGGAATTGTTGTCTTGCCCTGATTCCAAATACTTATTTTACTTCCTAAGGTTCTATTGAGGGAAGTGCAAAAGCTAAATGGGAAACTTCACATTCAAGAAACCAATTAAAACATGCTTTATGTAACACATGAAAGACCTCCGTAAAGTCCAAAGTGGCCCTTTGAAGGTTATTTATTTTTTATAAGGGAAGTATTTGCACCAGTAAGTCACCTTTCACTACTACTGATGTTTAGTCTTGCATTTGGGAACTAGTCTGGCTTGTTAAGCGCAGGAAGCACACACAGGATGTGCCCGGCGAATCTCTCAGTCAGTTCCTCAGGCAGACTCCGGAAACTTCTACCAGCGACAGCTTCGACCAACGCAACACAAACCAAACCTACATTTTTAAGGGGATGTGAGCCTTAATGATTTCCAAATTTCTTTGATATCACAGGTGACATCAGTAAGGGGAGGAAGCAAATATAGGTCTATATATATTTAAACCAAGATTTTCTGTATATTTCAACAATTTCTTCTGCCCACATGGATTATTTTAGGTCTCCACACTCCGAGTAATTAGTGCATATGGTCCAGCTGTGAAGAAATAGCCGCGGCCTCCTAACTTATTATTAATTAGGCTCATTAAAATGCAAGTAAGAGGACGTTGCCTAGGTAAACAATACCTTATGTCAAAAAGTCATTACTTGACAAGAGCTAGTCTTCCTAACTAAAGTCATTACTGATATTTTGTGGAGAGTTTTTTTTTAAGGCACCGTGGGTGCCAGTTAACTACTTTTGACTGACATCAAGGACAGACACGCAGAGCTGGAAGGACCCAGTGGTACAGCACAGCAATTCTTTTCACATCATTTCAACATACGTCTGGGGGAGGTTAAAGGTTGACAGCCCAATGACAGGCCTTCTTCAACTGCCGTGGTGTCACAGCAGGAGCATGTCAGGAAAATTTTCTCGGCCCCTCTGAATTTCTTACATGTTCGCATTTCTTTTCCTGTCTCCTAAGTAGGGAGGGATTGGCAGCTTTGTGACAAACACCTGGGAAGGTGAAATGTGCATTATCCCTGTTAGGAACCAGGGGGGCTGCTGAGGGGAAAAGACGTGCCCGAGCTCACGCAGGAAGTCTCCCCTGGTTTTTTGCCAAGTCAGAGGGCAGATCAGACTAGACTGGTCCTGAGGGACACTGAGCGGTGGCCCTGTGTCCTGTATTTGGGGGCCCTTTTCCAAGGGAGGGCATAGGTGAGCAGTGGCCTCTGCCCTCTGGAAGCGCGGTTCCACAGTGCGGTGGCTCAGGACTTAGCTCAGCTAACTTGGTGGGAAGCCCTCCCGGGCTGAGGAGAGCAAGAACACAGACTACGCGGATTTGAAGAATGAACACCGGGCTTCCACCCTCCGGTCCTGGAGATCGCTCAGCTTCAGGGTCAGAGCTCTAGTCAGGATCTCTGAAGGTCTCACGTATTATCATTCCCCAGGTATAATCTTGTCTCCAGGGTTCTTTGTTTGAAAGCAACAGAGGCAGCAGTCCGCAGGCCGGCTGACTTCTGGAGTTCTAGAAAGGTTTCCCTGGCTTTAAAAGTCCATGCACGTGTCAGTATAAATCACTACGGGGATGCAGGCTCTGGTCTAAATGGATCAAAAGAGGCTATTGACAGATTCTGAAATGAGTGTCTACCTTTAACACCGGGTCAATTGATAAGTGTCTGACCTAGACTTTTGACTGACATGAAGAGCTGTCAAGAATAAATCGTCTATGCCAGTGATGACAGTGAGGCAGGAGCAGGGGAGAGAGAGAGAGGAAGCCCAGGGAAGGGCCTCACTCCCCGGTGGACACATTTGTGTCCTCCCAGGGGCACCCCAGGCCACTCCATGTTTGATGACGACATTCGGCACTCGTGCTGGAAAAAAGGTTGGCGGAGTCCAGTTAAATATAGGAGTTCTGTGAGTGAAACTTGGAAACAGTCAGTTTGTCTCGATCAAATAGAATGTGATCAGTAATATTCATTTTAATTCCTATTTCAAAATGATTAGAAGGAACTCATTGAATGTAAAGCAAAATTTTCCCATGCGTCCTGTAGGAAAGTGTGCAACTTTCAACAGAAATCTGCACTAGCACGTTAGAAAGATCCAGAAGCACCCTAGTCTATGCTCGTTCTAGTTCAGCCCTTGGGAATATGACTTCTCCCAGGAGGAGATGTTGTTAAGTGTATCTTATTTTTGCAATATCATTTATTCCATATTTTAAAACAAATGATACCTGCAAAGTTATTTCCTTTAGGTGACTTCATATGTCCAGAAGCTGTAATTGTCAAGTTCAGCTTTTCACTTTTGCATTGTGCTGCCCCGTCCTGCAGACAAGAGGGTTCAGCTGTTAAATCACAGTGGGACCCACCCACACCCAGACGGTGCTTTGTTTGGTGGCTGTCACCACTGCTCCGCAGAGACGTCCCTTCCCAAGCCAGACAGGTCGGTATTGTCACTGCTCCTTTACACATGGGGGCTGCGGGGGGGAGAGGTTAAGTAATTGACCCAAGAACACTCACGTACTTGCTTCTTCATATAATTGGAATTAAAGGAACTATGAAAAAGAGGAGTGTTTTGGAAAGAGGGCTACCATTTGAAGCTAGTTATTAAGACTGTACTCAAGAAGATTTTGAAAGGATCTGCCCTGGTTTTCACCTAAAAGAAAGCATCGAACAGGGTTGGATGTTTACATGCTTAATTTTGACAGCAGTGATGACAAAGATTGCGATGGTGGAGCTACTCTCAACATTGTATTTAGCTGATGCGCCGCACCAATGAAATATTTACTTTCCTAATATACTACCAGATGATTGACAGCTCCTTACAGATATTCTATAGATTCTATAGAATTCCATATATTCATTATCTTCAGGATACTGAGAGTAAAAGCATCATATGGATGAGTTATTTTTTTATAAATGAAATACTGCCATTAATAAGTTACCTTCCACTACCACTTGTGTTTGTTCTTCAACCTGAGGACTCTACTTCTAAAGAACACCTAAAATGGTGAATTGGCGCCATCTTCCCTGGTATCCCATACTTTAGTCTGTTTGTTCACTGTCAATGAACATCTGCTGAACATTTGGATTTTTAGGCAAGGATTAGGCACTAGAAATACAAAGATGAATAAGATGTGATTCCTAAACTCAAAACCCTTGGAGTCTAGATTAAATCCCATGACCTGTATAACACTAACACAATGAAGTATTATTGCTACTGTGGCAGACTTATGTGCGGAACTGGAAATGGGTCACAAGTTACTCAAAAGAGAAAGTCTTATCTGGGACAGCAAGTTGGGAAATACAGTAGAGATGGGTTTTAAAAGTGAATCTGAAAAGATGAAAGATGTTAACCAATTCGACAGAGATGAAGTTAAGGGGGATGGAAGGGCATGCCTAAAAGAAGGGGAAGGTAGAGCAAAGACTCGTCAGTATGAAATGAATAGGTTTGTTTAGAGCATTACACACTCGGCTTTCATACTCTGTTGTGAGGCTGGACAAGGCAAGAGTTGCAGACAGAGAGGTGGGAAGGTGGACATTGGTTTCTTTTTGGTCCTCTCACATTTACTCACCATTTTGGTAATCCTAGCCCTTGATTTTCATGTGGGGATCCATTTGTGCCATTTTCTCTCAATCTATGTGGTTCCAGAGAAACTGCTTCCACCACCAGCTCCAAGATGGCATATGACTTAAGTCTAGACAAATCAGAGCAGTTGGTAACCATGTCAGATTGGCTCAAGGATGGGCACATGCCCCATCAGAACCAATAAGGTGTCACCAGATACCAAGAGACAGAGGTGGTTATTCTTTCCTTGGTCTTGAAGTTGGAGCAGCATGAGGAAGTTGCAGCATCATGGGGAAGGTGCTGCCATACCCTTCTTCCTACCATGACAGGAGAACCCGCTACCAAAGTGGCCAACCCAGAGGAATGGAAGCTGAAATATGGATGGGGAGGAACTAATTCCTGGTGCTACTATTTCAACCCTAGATCGCGTTCTCCTAGAAAACTGCCAAGGGCTTTTCAGCTATGTTTTGTTTTGTTTCTGTTTTGAATCAGAAGGAGTCCCACCTGGTTCAGGCAGTCAAGGATTAGTGTGTTTCCTGAGGAGAGGGGTGGGGTGAGGGGACATAAGCCAAAGAGTTTGGACTCTGCCATATGGCAGTGAGGGGGCCATGAAAATACTTAAATCAGGTGAATGACATGGGCACATTTTTATTTCAGAGAGATTGTTGTCATGGCAGTAGGGAGGCTGCCAGAAGACAGTCCCAGAAGAAGGAAGACTAGTGAGGGCCTTAAGTGAGGAAAGTGAGGTCTGGGCTTAGACGGGAAGGTTGCAGAGCCTTATATCAGCAAGAGATACTCTGTTTGCCCCACCATGTTTCATCTCCTGAGTGTATTCTGACCCCGATCCATACCATGCTCTTCATCTGCTCCCCATCTGAAAAGACCAAGAGACTAAAGTAAATACAACTGTCAAGGCGCTCCAATTCAGAGTACCCACAGGGGCAGATTATGGTGAACATTAAGCCAGAAATGACAAGCATAGGTCACCAAGGATTCATTGTTTGTGCGTGTGTGAGCAGGGGGGATGGTGATAGAGCGGAGGGGCGTGAAGGAGAGACCCTTTCCAGGTGTCAGTTTATTTTCCCCTTATTCCAAGCCGTTGGTGATATGTGCACATTTGGGAACCCACAGTGAGATTGCTTGTAAAATTCATCAAAAGGAAAACTTTCAAGAAAAGTAATATAAGAACAAAGCTGGCACTGCCCCCAGGAGGCCTTCACACTGTGAGCGGCAGCACAGACCCGTCTGGAGACAGACGGGGCTGGGGTGGGGGCAACCTGCTTCTACACAAACAAATGCTCAGTCCTTTGCTCTCCTTTTCTCAAATTAATATTCTAGGAAAGAAATGCCCGAGTCACACTTTGCAGGAGCACAAAGACTAGACCAGACAATTCCCAGACTTGAAGGGGAGAGGGGGACTCGGGATCCCCGGAACACCAGGCTAAGGGCAACAAGGAGAGCCTATGTTGGGTAGCACCCATGACCTCTTGTCCACCCTGCCTTCTGTCCCCTAACTCTGACCTCTAGGGACTGTGACAGTGACTCCAGCGCCCCCCCCCACCACATTCGGTTGATTTCCCTCAACACAGCGTGCTCACACAACGTGATAGAAGGAGCAGAATGAGGCCCTAGTTTGAATTTTCCTGACTCCCCCCAACCCCGTGAGTGACCTCTACAAAAGGCTCTGCTCCTCTCAAGGAGGCCAAACCTATACAAGTCTTCCAGTTACCTCTTCCTCTCCTCATCCTTTTGTGACTAGGGGTGCTGACAGTTCTGCTGCAGCTAATCCCTGGTTCATAAGGTGTCTCTCGGGCTCCCCAACACCCACCACACTTTTGTATTTAGCCTCCTTGTTAAAATCCTTACTTGGGCATGCCATCTGTTAGGACCTCACCTATACAGCGTTTCAGTGTGTACGCCTCCTCCCTGTATTCCCAAGAAATTTACTCTACTTCCACTTGGAAATCAGACAGGTGCACAATACGGAGTGAGTTCTAGGAGGTAAAAATGTCCAGATATTTCCCTTTAGTAGTGCAGGAGTCAGCAAAAGCCCGCATTTCTCTACTGCCCCAAAGTGTAATCTCCTTTTATTTAGCACACTAGCACTTTACAAACACTATTTAATCTAATGTAATTCTTACCTTCATCCCACTTTATGGATGAGGACACTGCGTCTAAGGTGAGTAAGTTGCCTGAAGTCGCAAATGAATGGCAGAAATTGAAAGTGGCCAGGGGCAATGGACCTGGGGTTCTCGAGTAAACTTGGCTGCCTTCGAAAATGGCACAGGCTGGCCAATCTCAAGTCCTCTCTTACTTCCAGTTTTCCAAAATAGAAAGAGCTTTAAAACATGCTATTCCGCTTAAAAATGGTGAGTCCGTGATGACATCAAGACTTGGCACCATCCACTGGCCGGCTTGACACCTCTACTTGGATGTCTACGCATATCTCAAGTTCAACGTGACCCAGGGGAAACTGTGCGCTGCCTCCGCAGCTCCTCCCACAATCATTCCCTCCCAATAAAGGGCAACTCTCTTCTTCCAGTCCCTTCTGCTGAAACCTGGAAACACCTTCGCTCTCTCTCTCTGTCATGCCTCTCCCCCATCCTGTCTGGAGCCCTGTTGGCTTTGTGTGGCGGATTGAATTGCACCCCTCCCCAAGTTCACATCTACCAAGAACCTCAGAATGTGATCTGATTTGGAAATAGGGTCTTTGTAGGTGTGTAATGAAGGATGGAGATGAGATCATGCAGCATCAGGTGGGGTCACACCTCCAATGACCAGTGACCTCAGGAGGGGAGAAACACACAGAGACAGAGAAACTGACCTGATGATGGAGGCTGAGGCTGGAGTACTATCCTCAACGTCCTCACACGTCCCAACACGCACACTGCACCCTACAAAACTGGCCCCCTCGGCCTCTTGGATTTCATCTCCGCCTAAGTCTCCCCTTTCTCTCTTCTCTGGCCTCCCCAGCCTCCACGCACCTCCCCTAACATGGCGGGACTGATGCTGCTTCCGGCCTGTTGCATTGGTGGCCTCCTTTGCCCCAACCACTGTTCCTTCTGTTTCCCCACAGCTCGTTCCTTCCAGGCTTTGCTCAGAAGTTGCCTTCTCAAAAAATAAGATAAAATCAGAGAGGGAGACAAACCATAAGAGACCCTTAGCTATAGCGAAACGATCTGAGGGTGGCTGGTGAGGGGGTGGGGTAGCTGGCGGATGGGCATTAGGGAGGGCATGAGATGGAATGAGCACTGACTGGGGGGGTTACAGGCAACTGATGAATTACCATCCTCTACCTGAAACTAACAATATACTGTATGTTAACTACATTGAATTTCAATAAAAATTAAAAAAAAGAAGTTGCCTTCTCAATTATTCTAGTTAATCCCCCTATCCCCTGGCACACGTACATGCCACACTTCCGTTCTCTCTTACTCTGTCACTTTGCTCCATGGCAGTCACCATGTGCTAACAAACTGTGAAAGTGGATTACTTATTGTACATAATGACCCTGGTCTCCCCCTACTAGGCACTGGAACGTAAGCACCATTAGTGCAGAAATCCTTATCTTGTTCATTGATACCTTCCATGTACGGGGTATGGCGCCCACAAGATAGACAGCACTCAAAAATGACTGTTGAATGAATGAGAAACGGTGGAGGAGAAGATTAGAGAGGTATCAGGGACCAGACTGTGCATAAACTTCTAGATTCTGGGAAGGATTTAAATTTCATTCCCAGTGAGAGAAATGACAGCATCTGACCTGACAGCTGGAGTATTTCATCTTTTCCCCACCTTTCAGAGGAGTAATACGGTCCGATTTTCTCTGCCTCTGAACAGGGTCATTCGAAGAACCCTGAGAACTTACTGATAGTGTCTTAAAAGGTCCCTCCCGCGAGAACTTGCCTCAGACTATACGTGAACCTATAACCAAGAGTTTGTGTATTTGCCTCAAGGATGATAACTCATTAGTTTAAAATACGGAACGGAGAGGACAAATTCAGAAAACATTCAGAGAACTGGTAACCAAACCTTCGTGATGAATGAGGAGACTCTTGTTTCATTTGTCATCGGAAGCGTTCAAACGATGGTAGAGAAGAGACAAAGCAGGTCCCTGGTTCTGCACCCCCCTGGTACTGAGCAGGACGGTCTGGCTTCCTGGCCTGGGCGCGTCTGCGAATGTCATCATCGTGAGACAGTTCTGCGTGAGGCCACAGCAATGTTCAGTAATTGAGAATTGCTTCATCCTTGGCTGACGTCTTTTTCTGTTTGTTCATAAAATGTTTGTGACTTTATCCCAGGGGGAGGGTGGGGGGGGCAGGGAACATTCCCTTTTAAAGGCCTCATCTAACTTCCCTCTGAGCTAAAAAGGTACATTTTCCTCTGAGCTGAAAGATAGATCTCACGTAAAATTTGTTATCAATTTTCCCCTTCCCTTTCAGGGCTGCAAATTTGTTATCAAAATGCTTCCCTGACCTCCTCCCTCCCTCTCCATCACGCACTGACACATCTAGCCTAAATCTGTGTCTTGCATCACCTCAGGAAACTCATGGCTAATTTCATTATTTGGGAGAGAAACATGCAAATGAAGCCAGACAGCTGGTGCTTTCCCTGCGGCGGAGAGGGATGGAGGGGCCGAGGCCCACCTCGTCGGCGGCGCGCACACCCTCTGCTCAGCCGGCCGGCGAGGGCAGAGCGCGGAGGCTGCCGAGCAGCGGGGACAGATGGCTGCGAGGGGCGAGGCTGCGGAAAGGTGGCGGGTCAGCTGCCCGGGCGGCTAGACCGAGCACTCAGGACAGGCGCCGGGCGCTCGGGGTCCTTCAGCGGCGCCCCTTTCTTCGGGGCAGGGGGGGCCCGGATGCAGTCGAAGGGGCTCGCCGGCCCCCCGCAGCCACCGTTCGCGGGCTCTGGCCTACGCGGCCCCGCCTACGTCTCCCCTCCTCCGTCTGTGCGCTCAGCAGCTGCTTTGCCCCCCAAAGGGGGACTGTGGATAGAGAGAAAGAGAAGGGAAAGGGGGGTGAGAGCTCACGTCTTTCCCCCCGGAGTGGATCTCAGTCTGCAAACCCAAGCATGCAAACCACGACTCGACCTTTCTGTGAAGGAGCGGGAGCGGGATTTTGCTTTCTGGCCCTCGCCCGCTCCCGGGAGGGAGACGTTCCATCGAGCATCCGCCCTCCTCTGGCGTTCACTGACATGCAGGGAGCCGCAGAAGGTGCCGCGGGAGGCCAGGAAGTTTGTGTGTCCTCTGCGCGAATTGCTCTCCCCTGAACTATCCACGGTCCCCTTCAGCCTTTAGACTCTGGTCCTCACAGATGGCCCTACTGGCTGCTCCATTTCTTCTGACTTCCAGGTCCTTCCAGGACGCATGGCTGCCGGCCTCGTGTGCCCGGCCTGGGCCAGGCCGGGGCAGATCCATAGGCTGTCTCAGCTCCGTTGCACCTTCTGACGGTCGAGTTCGAGACGGCTGATTCCAGTCCTGCCTATTTTCCTCAAAGACACAGAGCAGAAGGCAGGTTCCACCAACACCAGCACACACTACGCATTTCTCCCAAGTCTCGTTAGAGAATTTTTATCTGTTCTGGGCCAGAAAACCCCTTCTTGCTCATCTGTATCCTCCTAACATTTCAACCCAGAGCTGGACCCGAGGAAAAAGCAGGGAAACAAACCAACCAACCCAGAACAGTGGTTCGGATTTCAAGGATGTTTCCTTATCATACAGAAAAGGGGAAAGGATGGGCAAACCAAATGGAGACCCTCAGCCGGCTCTAAGTGGGACGGATCTAGGATTCGGGCCTTCTTGAGCTACTCGGTTCACTGACGGGATGCTCTGTGGTGGGGGAAGCCATCCTTGTTCACCCCCACAGTCTCTGGCACTATAAACTGTCTCAGGTGCCCCTCAGGCTTCCTGGGGAATTTAAATGGCATTTTGGTCTGAGGCGCAGAATGGGCTTCCTGTGGTCCAACTTATAGCAGGACTGGCACCTAAAATCCTGGAAATATTGAATGCAGCTAAACATTGTTCGGGAAAGTCGAGAGAGAGGGAAAGGGAGGAGGAATTTGCCACATAGATTTAATCCGGGCCTTCAAATCCTCCCACTGATGACAGAAGCCTGGAGAGGCCTTGCTGGTGGCCCATCACTGTTCCTTTGGATTGCCCTGGGGCTTTCGCATTTTAGAACACCTTTCCTTTGATTATCTTGCTTTGTACTCACAATACCTCCATAAAATAGGGTTGTCTGAAAGGCCAGGAACAATGCAAATGTTCTAAATAATGCAATAATTCTAAAATGTAAAAAGGTCCAGTTCCAGTCCTTAGTGGTTCAACTGGGTTTCCTCAGTCCCCTCATCCTGAGCTGGGCTCTCCCGCCTCCCGCCCCACACCATGGGACCCAGCAAACTTCCACCTCTTCCCAACCTACTAGTTAGTACTTCCTTTGTTGGCATGATCTTATCTCACCCTATAAATAGCCACATGAGGGACACCTGGGTGGCTCAGTTGGCTAGGTGGCTGCCTTCAGCTCAGGTCATGATCCCAGGTTCCTGGGATTGAGTCCCGCATCGGGCTCCTTGCTCAGTGGGGAGGCTGCTTCTCCCTCTGCCTGCCACTTCCCCTGCTTGTGTGCTCTCTCTCTCTGTCAAATAAATAAATACATATTAAAAAAAAAATAGCCAAGTGAGAAAGTCCTTCCCAGTTCCTGATCCCTGATCCACCAGACAGAGACAGGATAGTCCCTGTGTTAAAGCCTAAAATGACCTTAGTTCTTGCCATCTACTAAATATGTGTTCACTGAGTCTAGTCTTTGAGAAACTGACCTGGCCTGACCACCCGCATCCTGTCTTCGGTAGAAACAATGTACACCTTACCGCATTTTTAAATCCTCCTTGAGCACGTGTAAAGTATAAATCTTGCTGGTGTCTCTGTGAGCACACTGCCAGGTCTCCAAAATTATCCCCCATCAAAAAATGCAAGGGTTTTGGTCTCTATTAATCCTGATATTATTCAGAAGGAAGGAAAGACTGAGATGCCACAGATGTTTTGGCTCAAGGTCATGAGGCATGGAACAAGACCGAGTTTTCTTTTTCAATGATCTGAGTTTATATATATATATATTTTTTTTAACCTTTAAATACTTCTCCCTTCTCCACATGCCTTTTTTGCCTTGTAGGCTACAGGTGCCTGGCATGGTCTTTATGGCCTCTTTGCAGGGGAGGACAGGGAGGCTGGGAGAGGGGAAGAGGCAGGGACCCGGGCTGCTGGGGCTCCTCGCAGCCCCGCGGCCTGTGGGGCACACTCGGGGCCCCACTCCTGAGTTCGGTTCAGTGGCCGCGGGCCTCCCTTGCAGGGCAAACAGCTGCAGTGAAGTTCAGGAAATGCCTCAATAGCATTTGCTAACCACGTCCACATGATTTTTAAAGCAAATGTCACCCTGCATTGTAACAGTGAGCTAACAACGCGTTAGCGGGTCCTTGTTCTCATTTCATTCACTTTTCCAGCCCTGAAGTCACAGGATGCCTGCAAGGCCAGGCACCTTCACTGCACGGCTCAGCAGCTGGGCCATTTATCCCCTCGCTCGTCCCCGCTGCCTCCCCGGGTGGCTTCTGAAGGGCAGTTACTGGGACGCTTTCTCTCATGCCTGTGTCCCGGGGAGAAGGGAGCGGTTGGTGGGGCGAGGAGGGCGATCCGCATGCTCCGGCCACCGCGGGAAAAGCTGACCCCACTCTGGCCCGGCCACGTGGGCGCACCCTGCCGCGCGGGCTGCTGCTGTGCCCGTCTGCAGAGCAGGAAGCAGGGGCTGAGCCGCGGCTCCGCGCTGGCCGTCGTCTGAGACGTCAGGGACCGTGTCCCCAGTTCCCAGGTTGAACTCGTCACCCCCGGGACCTCAGGATGTGGCCTTGCTGGGAAGTAAGGTCATCACAGATGTCATTAGTTAAGATGAGTTCCTACCGGAGTAGAGGGGACCCTTAATACGACGGTCGTTCTCAGACTTGACCTTAGAAAACGAGGAATTGTGGACTCAGAAACAGCGGCCCCGGGACACTGCCATGTTGAAAATGGAGGTGCGCGGAGCTGGGACAGGGGCCTGGAGCACAGCCCTCCCGGAGGCTCCGCAAGGAGCGAGGCCCTGCTGACCCAGTGCCCTCACACGTCTCGCTCCCGGGACCGTGAGACAATAAATGTCTGTTGTTTCGGCAACGGTTAGTGGCCCTTTGTCTGGCAGTCCTAAAAATGACAGGTGCTAACAACTGATCCGTGTTTCTCATTCCTTCCACCCAACGGAGCATCTGAAAGAGCCCCAGGAAGCCAGAGAACTCCTGGTGCTCGGGGGGCGGGGGGGGTGTCTAGTGAGGATGTCACAGGGTGGGCTCTGGGGGGGGGTGTCTAGTGAGGATGTCACAGGGTGGGCTTTCCGCTGTCTTCGCCAGTAACCAGGGCTGGGGACTCCCACTTGGTGGAAAACCCCGGGGTCCCTGTAGAGCACAGTGGAGAAGGCTCTCAGAGATGCACGGGTGTAGCCGAATCATCCCTACCCTGGCCTGTAAAGGATTCCATGACCATCCCTCCTCTCTCCTGGAGCCCGCTGCCCACTTACACAATAAGGCTCCACTCTGTGTCCAGCCCGAAGTGACGCAGACTCCCAGCAGTGTGGCTATCGGTAAGTGGCTTTACGAGGCCCATCATAACAACAACAATCATAAGGACATCAGGAGCCCCACCACCACGACCCCTGCAGTGAGCATTCATTGAGGTTTAACTACATGCCACGCCCATGCTTTATCTCACTGCCTTGCTAAGTCACCTGGGGCAACTCACTTCTCTGTGCCTTAGTTTTCTAATCTGTAAAATGGAATAGCAGCATATAAAGCATTTAAAAGTATTAGCTATGATTATTACTCCTATAATCAAAATCATCGACAAGGTAAGGATGATGTTCCCATTTGGACAGGAGGACCTGTCCAAAGACAGGGGTGTTAAGCAGAGTACAGCATGGTTTTGCGTGGCCGTGATAAAAGCCACGAGGAGGGAGCAGCACGTGAGGACAGAGGTGCCCCCCAGGAGCATGGTAGGATGGAGACAGGGCTGATCCGGAAGACGTAAACAGAAAGCTAACAGGACACAGCAGCTCAGACAAAGTGCTCCACTCAGCTTGGGACCGTTCAGCAGTGATGCAAGGAGAGCCAGACTCGGAAAGCCATGGGAATCGTCTGGATCCACGGCGTGGAGAATGGGCATTCGAAGTAAAGGAGATGCTCTGGCGAGGCTGGTGTGGGGAATCACGAGACCCCAGGGAGGGGGGTAGGGTCTGGAAAGCTCTGGAGCCGGGATGTGCAGTAAGGACACATTGTCACCTGCTGCACGCTGTCCAAACTGAACCGGACACGCTCCTCACGGAGAGCCACACGCACACCAGGGACATGGGCAGGCTCTAGAAATGAGCAGGTCCCGGCAGTGACCGTGCTGTTCGATGTCCTGAGACTCGGCTGAGAGGGAAAGGGCTGGAATGCACCAATGTAGCAGGACGAGACGCATAAGCCAGGACAGCCCGGGCACCCGGGACAGGGGCCAATATTCAAATAACCAAATGGGGGGACTGAATATTTACAGGCGCGAAGGGCAGTGATTAGGAGTTTGAGTAGCACATACTGATGTAAAATTGACAGGAGTTTTCTGTGGAAACATAGCAGGCAAGGTTTGGAGAAGTCATCAACTCACTTCTGAATACACACAAGCACACACACACTCCACATACCACACTCACACATCCATACTCCACATGCTCACACTCCACACACACACACACACACACACTATACTCCACACACTCCACATACCACACACACACACTCCACACATACTCCATACTCCACACACACATACACACCCCACACTACACACATACTCTACACACCACACACACACACCACACATACATACCCCCCCACACACACACCCCATACACCACACACACACTCCATATTCCACACACGCAGGCTCCACGCGCACACACACATTAACACACACACGCCCTACACCACACATACATACATACTCCACACCACACACACTCCATAAACCACACACTCTACACACAACACACGTATTCTACATACCACACACACTGCACACACACTCCACACAGCACACACTTCACGTACCACATACCCTCACCACATTCCATACTCCACACATACACATTTCACACACACATACATACACACACACACTCTATGCATATGCACGTACCCCCCCGCATACTCCATACCACACACGCACTCCACACACACACTATAAACACCACACACACACACTCCATACATCATACACACACAGTACACACACACTCACATACCACACACACACCCCAAAAACATGCACATTCAATCACATGTATATGTAGGTAGGTAGATAGATGTACACGTGCCACAGAAATGAAATGCTTGCTTTGTCATATGAGATTTAAGCTTGTTTTTTTTTTCTTTCAATTAATGGAATGCAGGGGCGCCTGGGTGGCTCAGTGGGTTAAAGCCTCTGCCTTCAGCTCAGGTCAGGATCTCAGGGTCCTGGTATTGAGCCCCACATCGGGCTCCCTGCTCAGCGGGGAGCCTGCTTCCCCCTCTTGCTCTGCCTGCCTCTCTGCCTACTTGTGATCTCCCTCTCTCTTTGTCAAATAAATAAATCAAATCTTTAAAAAAAAATTAATGGAAGGCAGTAGTGGACAATAGTTAAAGGGTTTAGAATCATGTATATCTTAACTTGCTTGTGAGTTTCACTATTTAACACTTTGCTGGGTTGTTTAACTTCTGAGTCTCAGTTTCCTTATCTATAAAATGGTCATGATAATAGTCACTTTAAAACATTATTGTGAGGGTTAGTTATATGCATTGCCTGGTCCATAATAAAACCTTCAGTAAATAATATTTTATATATCCTTTTGAAAAGCTTAGATATGTTTATATGTATTATGGCTTTCAATGTAGAATATACCACAAAAAAATTAGAAAATAAAGAGGTATATTACATGCAACAAATCATCTACTGAACTCAAATCAATCTGGCTTACTTAAAAAGGAAATATCTTAGTATGTGTAACTGAGAAAATCAGGGGTTACATCTTGCTTTAGGCAAGACGGTATGCAGAGACCAACTCCTCCTTATCAGGGCTCTGCTCTCTGTCCTTAATCAGCTGTGTTCCTGAAGGGCCAAAGTGGCCTCCGGGGGCCTCAGATGGGCGCATCACTAGGGAAGCAATCCCAGTGGGAATAGAGCTTGTTCTCAAATAGCTCTCCTCAAAATATTGAAAAAAAATCTCTGAATAGCCCATTGTGGGCCTTTTGTATTAACCTTGAAATTGTCTGACTGGTAACATCAAAGTCATATGTCCACCTTCCTGACTGAGGTGAGAGGGAAAGTCAGCCCTACCTGAATCCAAGAGAAGGGACGTCACCAGCAAATGGGACAGCTGGTGCTGCCTGCCATAAAATAACCCACCTTCTCTACATCCTACCACCTGGAGAGACCACCGCTATTAGCTGGCTGCATTTCCTTCCCAATTTGTCTACACAAATATAAATATATATGAACTTCTAACAACTGTTTTTGCTACAAAAACAAATCACTCTGTGCACTGGTTGGTATTTCCTTTAATCACATCTCGATATATCATGGGTTTTTTTCATTTGAATAAATATAAACCGAATAAATCTTTTTAAACAGTTGCATAGTATTCCACATGTGATTTCACTACAGTTTATTTCTTTCGTTTTATTAAGTTCTCTGAATGGGATGGACTCTCTAAGCAAGGGCCATAGTGTGATTATAAATAAGAGGGTTTCCATCTCCTCTTATTTGCAGCCTTGAATGGTGTGTGTGTGTGTGCGTGCTCCTGTGTGCGTACGCGTGCAAGGGGGACATGCACAGAATGTTTCCATGATCCAGAGTCATCAGCAAATGCCTACAGGCTTGAGACAGAAAAGAGGTCAAAATTTGTCGCCCCTCAGTAGACTTACCACCCAAGGTTAGGAGCCCCGGTGAGCATTTAAAGCGCAGGACTGACTCCCAGGCCCCATGAGAAGGGGGTGCGAGCCAACGCAGATGCGGCCCCTCTTGCAAGACAGGGGCGCTCCCTCTGAGCTCACATTTGATGGCACTCAAGATACAGAGGGCACACGAGCAACTGAAATGAATCTAGGACTAGACATTTCTACAGATGTGTGCCGCAGACAGGTGAAGGACATTTGGAGGGTTCCCCACTGAAGGCGGGGATCGCCAAGTCTGAAGTCCAGAGAGAGAGAGGCCGCGGCCTTTAAAAGCAAACAACAGAAAGAAACATCTGGACAAAAATACGTCGGTGACGCAGACGTCTCTTCAAAAGGTTCCCCGCCCACATTTCCCAAAGAACCGTCGCCGTGGTTTTTAAAAATAGAAGGCGGCCTGCGGGTGCCAGACTCACCGAGGGGGGGCCCTCCACCTCCGGGCGGGGGCTTCGTGCGCACGAGCCCGGGAGC
>LNAC01000128.1:3448041-3489030 GCA_002007465.1 Ailurus styani | reverse complement strand
TCATGTGTCTGTTGGCCATTTGGATGTCTTCTTTGGAGAAATGTCTGTTCATGTCTTCTGCCCATTTCTTGACTGGGTTATTTGTTTTATGGGTGTTGAGTTTGAGAAGCTCTTTATAGATTTTGGATACAAGCCCTTTATCTGATATGTCATTTGTAAATATCTTCTCCCATTCTGTCAGTTGTCTTTTGGTTTTGTTGACTGTTTTCTTTGCTGTGCAAAATAGGACTCATTTCTATCAGTGTTTCATAACTCCCTGTTAGCCAACCTCTTAAGTGTTGTGGGGCATCATTGTAAATTAAATGGTTTAGATAAACAAGCACTACTATCTTCATGTTGTCTCTCACTAGTGAGCTATTCAGACCCTCTGACTAGCCACCACTAATCAGTGAAACCTAGTGACTATCTCCCTCCACTGATGCCTATAGCAAGTGAAGATGACTCACCGTATATTCAAACACACACTTCCTCCTGCTAGTCATTATCTCTCAATCTGGACTTGACTCATCTCCCCAGTTAAGCATTCTAAAACACCTTTCAGTCCCTGCAATCTAGGACGCTCCTGGGTAGGCAGTGAGGTGGCTATTGTCCTCACAATCATACACAGAGAGCAAGACGGTACCCATTTTACAAATGAAGAATGACCTGAGTCTCAGAGATATTAAATAACTTGCTCATGGTGACCTGATTATTTGATGATGACATCAGGATTTGAACTCAGGCCTTTTAAATTTCATATCCACTGGTATTTCTGCCTCACAAGTCCATATGTGTGTCTTGAATCTAGCACAACAAATTACTCCTCTCTCTATTACCTCAGAGTACCTAGCACAGTATCATGCTCATAGTAAGTACCCAATACATATGCCATGGTTCCATAATTTCTTGGTATTCCTCAGGTAGAGTGTGAGTCTACATGAAACTCAAACACTTCATCTTAATTATCTATTTACCTGTCTGTCCCTTGCATGAGGCTTTCTTTTATCTTATGCATCATTGTACTCCCAGGGTCTGACACGCAGACATCTGTCAGTCAAGAGATCCAAGGCAGGGAAGCTCCTGGAGAGGAACGCAAAATTTGCCAACAAGAGTGAGCATCAGCCCCCTCTGTGGCATTTGGAAGGTGAAACTTCAGTGGTAGAAAATGCCTAATACTACCAATTAATTAAGTTTCCCATTTGAGAGATAGGGACACTGAATAAATAACCTTTGTGCTGTACCTCTGTAGACAGCCCATGAGATCAGGTGGAATCTATGCAGACATCAGAAAAGTCCCTGGAGATAATTTTGTCTGTTTTTACTGGATCACTAATATTAACTTGCTTTCTCGTCCATTGTAACCTCCCCCCAAATATATTTTTAAAGGCCACTTCCCTGTTTAACTACATAGGTATCTCTCCATTTTTTTGTTGAATCAGGAACTTAGAAGTCACACCAGATGGGATTCTACATACCTGCCTTTGACCTTGAATCGGCAGATAAACATACACAGACAGTGACCCACATACAGGACAACAGGAAAATAAGACTTGTTCTTATGGGCTGAATCATGTCCTCCCAAAAGAGGTTGAAGTCTTAACCTCAGTATCTGTGAATGTGACCTTGCTTGGAAATAGGGTCATTGCACATGTAGTCAAGTTATGATGAGGTCATTTGGGTGAGCCCTAATCCAATATGACCGGTAGCCTTAAAGATGGAAAAATTGGAACACAGAGACACACATGCACAGAGGGGATGCCATGCAAACATGAAGACAGAGATCAGGATAATGCTTCAGTGAGCCAAGGAGTTCCAAAGACTCCCAGCAAACCACTGGAAAGTAAGAGAGGGGCAAGGAACAGATTCTTCCTCAGAGCCTTCAAAAGGAACCAACCCTGCTGACACCTTGACCTTGAACTTCTAGCCTCCAGAACTGTGTTAAAATTTCTGTGTTGTAAGCCATCCAGTTTGTGGGTACTTTCTTATAGCAGCCATAGGAAATGAATAGATTTGCCTTACACTAGGATTTATAAACAATGGCCTTTAATTAAATGACTTCTGTTTTCACTTAAAATTAAAAGAAAAATTATTTTTATTAGGCTTGGTTTTTGTTGTTGTTGTTGTTAACCCAAAAATACAAAAGTTGGAGTCATTATGCACAAATGTTACAAAGAAAATATATTAATTTCAGAGTACCTAAGATAAAGTCACTTTTGACGTATCTTTTGAGTACCATGGAAATAGACCATATGCCAGTGATAGTATGTGACATAATATGTTATTAAAGATGATGCAAGATATGATCATTTATTGTAGAGGTGGATAAAGAGAAAATACAAGTATGATTAGGTAGAAATGTAGAAGTTGGTCAATACCCAAATATGACCATCATCTACCCCATGTTGTGCTGGATATCAAAGACATTGATTGAAGGTGAGCAATGTAGGCAATCAACCTTAAACCATGTAGAAAGCTTACTGGATGGTACTAAAGTTTCTGGAAAGATATAGGGGTGGGAACTGAGGGGAGGCATTGGGGGCTATACTCTCCAGTCTGCATCAGCAAAAGTCACCCCTAGTTTACTGGTTTTGTAACTGGGGTCCTGCCTAAGGTTTCATTTGAAAACAGGCCTAAGCTACTTAAAAAAAAATTGAACAATGCTTCAGCATTGTTTCCTGTCATGACTTTCAAGCCTGCCAACCCTCCAGAGCCACAGGTAATAGGCAGATAAATAGATAGATAGGACAACCTCAGGCTAATTAAAATACAGTTTTCTGAGATCAAACAATTTCACTCTATCTCTTAATATCACTGGATAAAAGTTTAAACAGATCTAAAACCACACTGAGGAAGTAATGCTTCTTCGATCAAAACTTGCTTTTACTAAATTCAAACTTAAATTGGTTTGCTGGTATATTAAATTTGAAAAATTTGATTTGAAAAATTTGAAAAATTCAAGGGCGTCCCGGCTCTGAGTATCCTCTGTTCATTTTGAGGACTCTTTTCTAAAACATGCTTTCTAATAAGTAATTTTCCTCCTTTCGAGTTGGAAATTAGGTGGGTATCTTCTAGAACCAAGCCTATCTTCTGATGTATAATGTCAGGTCCTTTCTGCTTGGGACTCTTCATTTAAGCTACGAGACTATGTAACGAGCTCTCAGCACCAGGACCTCTGATGCTCTGGTCGCTACTGGACTAGAGTTAGGTCTCGGCCATTTTTGATCGTAGTGGACAAGTGGGCTAGGTTCACCTGGGCTCTGTCAGATTGTGTAGGATATGCGCCAGATAGAGTTCAGCCTCTCTGGGCACACCCCTCGACTTCAGACCAACCATGCTCAGGGGTCCTACCCTCCTTTCCTACTACTTCAAACCATGGCCTTTTAGCTCAGTGAGGTAACTAACGCCCAACTCTTCCTTCTTTCCACTCTTTTGACTCCCAACTCTGTGTGTTCACTCAGGCTGTGCCTTTGTCCAAACCCACGGACCTACAACTACTTCCACATTTAAAGAAATCAATCCAGAGTTCCTTAAAGGGGACCCAAGCCACTTTGTCTCCCCTTTTCTTCTCTAAGGAAGCCACATGATGGACAGGGTCCATGATGGCAGAAGATGCCTGCCTTTCTGATTCACCCCACTCTGTGTTCCCCATTTCTCTGGTTAGAATGCCCTCGGTCCTCAGCGATGCACCTAAAATGTTTCCTGCGGGTGTTTCTTACTGTTTCAGGTGGATCTATCTTCTGTTTCCAATTAAATTATAAACTACCTGAGGACTTGAAACAAGTCCTTTCCTTAATTCATGTTCCTCACAGAGCTAAGAGTGCCGAGCGTGCTTGAGTATTCAATTAATACCTAAAAGAGAACACTTGATTAAATGAACTGAATTCCGAAGCTTTCACCGACACAAGAAAACATATCTGTAGTTTTTCTGCTTTCCCAGCGAAAGTAGGAGTGATGGCAAAGTCAATTCCAGTGGATATTCTTGACAGGATAATCAAGATGACATGGACGGCAACACCAAGAATGTGTGCTGCTTTCTCACACAGGCCACCCCTTCAGACCTGTGGCTAGTAATCAATCGTTCACCTTTGACACAAACCATTTAGCAACAGAGTTTTAGCTTACAAACTAGGAAGATCCTGAAGATCAGAAGTAGGGTCTCTCTGGTAAACCTTGTCCGATTCTGGGCACCTAGTAGGTCCTTAATAAATGCCTGTTAAAAATGAAAGGACTAATACAAGCCTAGAGCCATCACCAGTGACAACTGCATAGAGCAAGTGCCATTCATCTCAGTAAGCCAAAGATTCTTATTTTTTTCTCATAGTTTTGTCTCAAATTCGATAATAGATCATTAAATTGCCTTCAGACAGCTCTCTGAAATATGACTCTGACAGCTTTGGTGATTTTCTTTAATATCTGGATCTGAATCCATTTGTTTCTTTTAGAAAGACAAATCAAAATACAACCACTTGAACACAAAACACACAGTGCTCTTGTGTTTGAATGCTCTTCTGTGGCTGCTGGGAGGGGCATTAATCGCCATGTACACGGTTCTCTGCAATAGCCAGCTCTTCACTGTTTCTTTTGCCAACAAAGTGGTGATAAAGTGACGTCTCTCTAATTACTCAACACCTGAAAGCTATTTATATGGTGCCCGGTGTTGAATTCATGTGTTCTGTGTCTTTGCATCAGGGGCGTTTTTTGACTCAATCTGAATAAATGGACCATTAGCTTCTTGTAGTCTCTTGAAAGTCCTCTACTTAGTGCTCTATGCTTCTTCATCGCCAACTCTGTCTTTCCTTATTATTTTCCAATTTGGAAAAGAAAATTCTCCATATTTGGAGAGCAGCTGCTGCACATGTCTTATTCATTGCATGCCACCATTCTGTTTCTCCAGCAGTCTGACTGCAAATTTCAGTGATCACATAGGTAATGGGGCATTGGGGATTTCTGGAATAAAACTAGCTATGTCCCCATAACACTTATCCCTGGATCTCCTCAGCATTCAGATAGGATATTCCGTTTGCTCTTATCCATATGGTTTTAGTTGGAGCCGCTTCATGTATTTCATGTGCTCATTCTGACCTTGCCTGAGGGACTTGCCCATGGCTTCAAGGGCAGAGAGAATGCATTCTTTTCCCCAGCAAACCCTAAAGAAGCTGACACTGCTCCTGCACGTATTAGGGGCAGGAGTAACAGAACAAGTTGACTGCATAATATCTCATTTTTAACGTAGTCAGTACAGGAAAGCAACCATTTCTCACACACACACACACACACACACACACACACACACACACACACACACACACACACACACACATGGTAACTTCAGTGACTTTAGAAGTTCTTTCAATCGAGATATCTTTCACTTGTTTCCCTGGTGCTCCCAGTAAGTCTTTTTAGACTTCCACAGGCCTTTCTGGAAAAAAGAAAAGATAGAAGTCCCGCTCCTTAATATAGGGGAGCCAAGAAAACACACCTGTAGTGGAGAATGAATATTCTAATGTTTCCGAACCTTTTGGTGAAGGTGAAGGGGGCTTGTTGAAAACATTGCTGTGAGCAGATGGACCCCTGAAACCATCTGCTATGAAGCAACTAAATGTTCAATGATGCATTACGGAATTATTTAGCTCTCAAAGAGCCTGAAAGTAGTTAGTAATGATGGCATCTGTACCGAGAGCAAACAACCTACTTAGATATGATCTATTACTCCATAAACTGTTTGGAGACCCTCACTCCTTAAAGAAGCAGCAGCCTTCTTGACTGCAGGTATAAACTGTTACTAAAAAAAAAGTCGTAAATTATCATCTTAAAATTAGCATTTATTTTCCTCCTTTGTTAAGTAAACTTTTTGTTGAAGCCAATTTTTTCTCATTCCTCAGTGAAAGTGTGGCTAAGTCTTTTTGATGCCACTTAGATCAAAAGGAAGTAAGATGTATTTTCATTTCTTCAAATGCTATCCCTTGGATATTTCAATATCTATATCAATGTATCGATCTTTTTCAAAATAATTTTTAATTATAGAAATATGTGTCCCTTATTTTTAAAAAAGTACATAACTAAAAATAGAGAAAAAAAAGGAAAAGAAGTCATTCCCAAAGACAGTATTACCATTAATATTTTGGGGTCTATTTTCTTCAGGTCTTTTCCCACGCTTAGTTTGAAAACAAGCAACTAAATTTCGTTCTATACTCCCTATAAAATCGATGTATTTCAGGAACTTGGTTTTGTGATCTACAGTTTGATGGCATTTTCCTTTTATTCACGATCTCCTGGAAATAACAAAATTCAAACTAGTATATCCATATAATGGAATAGTAGTCAGCAATACAACAGAACAAACAATTAATACATACAGTGGCATGGGTAAAACTCAAATGCATTATGCTAAGAGGAAGAAGCCGGATCTAAAGCCTACATGTAATATGGTTGCATCTGTATGACATTCTGGAAAAGACGAAACTATAGAATAGAGAACAAATCAGTCAGTGGTTGCCAGGCATTAAAGATGGCGGCAACATTTGAAGCACGAGGGTTTTTTTTTTTTTTTTTGAGGGATGCTGTAATTATTCTGTATCTTGTTGGAGGTGGAGGTTACACCACTGTATCCATCTGCCTAGTGCATAAAACTGCACACCAAAAAGACTAAAGTTCACTTTATGTACGTTAAAATAGAAATTAAAAAACATATTCGAAAGAGTCTATAGGCCATAGAAATGATCAGCTCTCAGCTTTAGCCTTGCTAAAGGAATTATTTAATTCATTTAATAATTATTTATTAAGTGCTACTCTATTCCAGGCACTGGTAAGCCCTGGGGATGGAGCAGTGAGCAGACAAAACTCTTGTACTCAGGGAGCTTCCGTTCTAGTGGGGGGAGACAGTAAGCAAAATAAACAGTTAAGTTATATTAGTTCATGGTAAGTGCTATAGAGAAAAGTAAAGCAGAGAGAGGAATAGGGAGGAGGGCATTTCTAAGAAGGTAACATTTGAGCCAAGTCTTGAAGAAGATGAGAGGCTGGGTCCTGTGCTTTCAGGGGGAAGACCACTAAGGGAGAAATGAGCTTGGTGCAATCCCAGAACAAGAGGAGATATGGCTGGCCTCAGGACTGGAAGGCAGAGGAGCGGGAAATGAGGTCAGAGGCACAATGGCGGTGAGTCTGTGAGCATCCTACACAAATGTAAGGACTCGGCTTGCCGCTGTGTAGCAAGAAGGGCTAGTGGAGGCTTCCAAGCAGAGGAGCAGTATGATCTTACTTACACTTAAAGGGATTCAGTCTAGCTGCTGTGTAGAAGTCAAGTGTATGGTTCTGGTTGGTGGGGGGAGGGGGAAATAAAAGCTAGTCTTAAAAACTCATTAGTTTTATTTATATTATTCCAAAATAATATTCTGAAGAGAATGTTAGTTTCTACCATCCAAAACACGGAAGAGGGCTGTCCAAGGTGGTGGCAATGAAGACACTGAACTTAACCCCTCCCACAAGCACACCAAATCCACAGCTCCATACAGAATAATTCCCATGGAAAAAAAAAATTTTTTTTAAAGAACAGCAGCTTCCACAACAAGGAATAAAGGGCCACATCCAGACTGTAGGAGAAGCAAAAACAGTCTCACAAAAAACCCCACCCCCCATCCCCATAGAATAGGGAGGGGTCTCATGGATCCAGAGCCTCTCCCTAAGAAGTTAGGGGTTTATGCCTTTGAGCAACTCAGCCCTTGCGACCTGTACCAGAGCAATGAGGCCTCCAAATGCCAAGCTTTGGAAACCAGCGGGGTTTATGTCCAGGGGACCCTAGGGCTGTAAGGATCTGAGATATTGCCTTTTGAGAGCTTTGCACTTAAACTCACTTGTCCCAGGACCCAGTGCAACGGTGGCACTTGGAGAAGTGATGGGATCATATGTGAAGGAGACTCACTTGCTAATTTTAGAGCATCTATTGGAGGAGGAGTGACCAGTCCGAACTCTCTGGGGTTGGAGGTTCTGCTGAGCACCGCTGTGGCACTCTCCCTCTCCCTGGCGAGCAGAGACACCCCGGATGGGGACACAGCCTTACTCGAGTGGGTGGTGAGTGCAGTCCGCACAGGGGATATCCCCTCATTGCCTGGCCTTGATGGTCAGAGAGACTTGTGTTTGTAGGCACGAGACTAACAATCAGAAAGAGAGTCTGGCAGAGAAAGACAAATACCACGTGATTTCACCTAAATGTGGAATCTAAAAAACAAAACAAATGAACACACAAAGAAAAGCCAGACTCAGCACAGAGAACAAAGGAGTGGTCTCCGGAGGGGAGGTGGGTGGGGGGATGGGTGAAATAGGTGAAGGGGATGAAGAGGTACAATCTTCTGGTTACAAAATACTGAAGTCACAGAGATGAAAAGGACAGCACAGGGACTACAGTATTGTAATAACGTTGTATCGTGACTACATTTAGCTTAGTGAGCAGGGAGTAACGTATAGAATTGACAAGTTGCTGATGTACACCCCAAACTAGTATGACATTGTCATTCATACTCCAATGTTTTTTTCTAAAGTGCAAGACAGACCAGTGGATTTTAATATAACAAACTACAGAAAGTTCATGTTTCAATTAACCTTAAGAAACTACCACTGAAGGGCACCCGGGTTCAGCTCAGGTCATGAACCCAGCATCCTGGGATCGAGTCCCGCATAGGGGTCTCTGCTCCTCGGGGAGCCTGCTTCTCCCTCTGCCTCAGCCTGCCACTCACCCTACTTGTGTTCTCTCTCTCTCTCTCTCTCTGTCTCTCTCTCTCTGTATCAAATAAATAAATAAAATTTTTAAAAAGAGAGAAAGACTACCACTTACTGAGCTTTGGTGTACCGTCCTAGGAAAAAAAACATAGGCTACCACACTCAGCACACTGCACAGACAATAGACTAAAAGGCAGCCCCATCTGCCTGTGAAAAAGGCCCGTCTACCTGTCCTACAGCTTCAACCTGAGGGACAAGCTCAGGCTAACTGCACATGGAGGGGCCACGGAGCTGCTCTCAGGGAGCACAGGCAAGGAGACGCCATCTCGGAACCTTGCTTGGCCTCACCACAGCTTGCTGATACCTCCTGGAAAGGAGCTCACACACTCATCTGAAGTCCTGATTTTTGCACCTGTCACCCAAGTGACACCTCCAGATCTCCTGGCCTGGGGATGAACAGGGTCTACGACTGTGGTCCCAAAGGACTATGTATATTTGCATGACTTAAAAGTTGCTGCCCGATGACCTTGTTTCCAATCAGCCTGAAATGAAATGCTATCAAAATCACTCCCTTTGGAACCTGGGGGGCTTGGCACACCCTTAACAACCAGGATCTATCAAGGATGAATCAGAAACTCATAGATACAGAGGACAGACTGGTGGTGATTGCAGGGAGCCGTGGGTGGAGGTTGAGCTGCAGGTAAAATGGGTGAAGGGGGTCAGTTGTCTGGTGATGAGTAATAACTAGACTTCTTGTGGTGATCACTTTGTAGCGTATGCAAATATTAAGTTACCATGCTGTACATCTGAACCTAATAGAGTGTCACAGACAAATTTTACCTCAATAAAAAAATAAAGAAAAACATGGAAAATGTTCTTTACTGAATCAATAATTAATGATTTTTATTTCTGCTTCTAACCAAATTAAAATGACACTTTTTTTTTCTTTCTTTAACATAATTTGAAGGTACTATCTTTTACTGAGATATATCTGAGAGAGTTTTCCCTGGTAAAAGATCATCTGAATTTAAACAGTAAAGATTTTTCCAAGTTGAGGCCAATAGTTCTCAATCAATTAACGAATCAAATGTTTATCAAGCCATGTTTGACAATTCTGACAATTGTCCTGCATTTTGCTTCTTGCTTTTAGAAATTTTTGTGACCAACCACAATACCTCTGAGTTACCAAATGCAGTAAGTTTCTCAGACGTTGCAGAATCGATCCCTAATTTTGATGTTATTCATTTGAGTAACACATTTGCTAAAAGTGTTTTAATGTAACAGAACATTCTTCTGTATACAAACATTTCAGAACTCTTAAGCATTCCTCCTCTTCACTTTATTAGAAATAAAGAACTTCTAAAACTCAGTTCTTTAATTCAAAGTACAAATTTGAATCTAATGAACTTGTAATCTAATGAAATTATAATGGACTCATAAAGCAACAGAAGAGTTAAACATACTAGCAAAGACAGCTAGCCCTCTCCCACGGCCCTCAGAATTAAGCCAAGAAAGTGTTTTCTAAAGAGTGTAAGCATCCTCCCCCACCCCTTCATGGGGTGGGTCTCTGCTTGGTGTTAAGTTTTTGTTTTGTGTCGCACTGCTTTGGAAACAAAGTTCCTGAAACACGGGGGATAAATCTGAAGGGAAATCCACCCGCGAAGGCTCAAACAGGTTCCCCCAAACCGCAGAGGTGACACACAGCTCTCCCCGTCTCCCCACCACAGGCTCCAACAGGCTCCACGTCACCTGTCAATCTGTCAGGAGTCAATCAAGGAGAAAGGCAAAATCAGCAGCTTAATGACGGCCCGGGGGCGCCTCTCCTGAGCTGTGTCCCCGAGTCAGAGTTGCCTGGGACTAGGCTCCGGGTTCTATCCCCAGGTGATAATGAGATGCTTTTGTATTCAGACGAAGCTGTAATGGCTCACACCTCTGACAGGACCCCCCCCTTAGCCCACACCCCCCACGAAGAGAGGAAGATCCTCAGCCTCCATTGATCTGACATAAACAAAGTGGTCTCTGATCATTAAAACAAGCGACCTGCCTTCCTCCTTTCCAGGCCGATTTCAGAATGATAGGGTGTTAATTGACCCTGCAAAGGAGGTGCGCCAGTGTGAGGGTAAACAGCCAGCCTGCATTTCCAAGCACAGAGAAGCACTGCTGACATTCAGATGGGGACTGAAGCGCTCTTCCTCCCGCCGGTTTACCGGAGCCTTCAACCTTGACCTGAAGGGAACACCTTTTCTGGAAGTGACAGGTAATTTAGCCTTCTTGCTAAGTTCTGGGGCTCTCTGGTGGTGAATTATGTATGGTGCTTCTATGATCCAGACACCTGTCCACTGAGAGCCAAACCAAAGCTGATAGATTCCTCTTAAAGACCTTAGATTAGATATAAACTACCTTTTTCCCCCTAGAAAAGTCGTCATGGTGCCAATCACTCTCCTTTCCGTTTCTCCTATGATTCCAGGGATCTGAGCGAGGCCTAAAACAAACTGAGCAATGTTTGCTTTTATGAAATGATTCTTTGGGTAGCACTGGGCTCTTTTTTTTCCCATTTTTTTTTTCCCGAAACAGTCAAAAACCCTTTTATGTTCGAGCACTAGACTTGTGAATTGTGAATTACCGATGTTCGTCGTCCGACCTTCCTGCTGTGTCTGACAATAATCCACTATGCCATATAAACAAGTGCATTATATTAATTAAACCCGAGTTTCCAGCAGGGTTGCCAACCAGTTCAAAAGCAGCTTTTGGACTAAAACAAGCAAAATTACACCACACGATCCTCCCGGTGTGTGTGTTGTAATTGGAGACAGGGGGATCCAGCGTTTCGGATCTGGAAAAGAGGAAAAGGGTGATGTCAGTAGCGTTGCCAAAATCCTGGAGGGTGTGGGGAGGGGCTGGTTAAGGAGACATTGACAAGTGCTTCAAATCTCCCATTCATGACAAGATTTAAAGCTCATTGTGGGGGGTAGGGAGAGTGGAGGGAGAGAATGAGCGTTGTTTTGGAAGAGATGGCTTCACATTCTCCAGCTGTGGTTCTCCAAAATCAGCTTCCTGTTTACGTCTCACTCCGAGGGCCCCTGGCCAACCAGACTCTGGCCTCCATGGAACCGCTGCAAGTACAACAGGAATGGTTCCGGAAATTCGGTGTCCTGGGAAGGCCCTTTGAAATGCTATTTTTGTTGCTGGCCATTTATCCTACTGGAGGCAAAACAGTAAAGAGCACGTTGGCGCACGGAAGCAAATCCCTTCTGGAAACGTGATTTGAGGCTGGAAGTTTGCTTGGAGCTGAAGGGAAGTGTTCAGCCCCTTGCTAACCTTTACTCTTGTTTTTGGTTTTATTGTTGTTTTGTTTTGTTTTCCGCTGGAATTGCAAAGAATGCCTCCCTTCTTCTGCGGCAGGGCTTGCTTTCCTATTTCTTGCCCAGGGTAGTCCGGCAAGGAAAATATGGTCACCTTATGACTCAAGGGCAGGCAGGTCTATATCCATTAAAGATGGGATGTAAATGGGAGAGAATCTCCCTCGATGAGCCCCTCCCACAGCCACTGTTCTCCGGAGTGCAGACAGAGAATCTCATTAGGAATCTAACACAATAAAGCCATGTAGATCTTTAAGGTGGGGGGTGGAATGCAAATCAAATTAGCTTCATTACTTTATTCTGCACCTCACAGCGCTTCTGCCAGTGGACAATTGCATTAGATCAGCGAGGAGATCAAAAGGTAAAAAACTCCCTGGAAATTCATTGTCTGAAGCAAGACTAGGGGCAGAGGAGAACTGGGGGGAAAGGCAGGAGTAAATTGTGTTGACCCAAGACATAAATTTAGTACATCTCCCCACACTCGGGCTGGGCCCTTTTCTTTGCTTTTCCAACTCCCAGGTCAATGTCTTGTTTTACGTGGGCCGTGGGAGCTGGAGCAGAGAAGCCTAACGGGAGAAGCCAGGAAATAAAGCTCCTACCTCTAACTTGGCTATCGAGCTGTTTGGGCTTTGAGGGTTTTGTGTTTCCATGCTTTAAATTTCAGAAGGCCCTTCCAATAATTTAAGTAAATACACAAAACTGTCGCCACGATGTCTCTAGACTCCTTGCCGATAATTGAAATATAGAGGGAGAAATGTTCGAGAAGGAAATGTAAACATATTTGGTCAAAAATAGGGGGCACGTGTACCCTTACAAGAGAGAAACTGCAAAGAGGCATTATCGTTTAACTGTGGATAAATATGACACCAAAATGAGCTTCACCATAATTCAGCGTATACTATATTTACTTAACAAAAAGTTCACTAAGGTACTAAGAGTTGGAGGTGGACAGAAGTGAATGCCTTGCACCTGAAAGTAAAGAAATGCTCAGAACAATGTCAAAATAATGGGTGTATCATGAAGATACAGGAGCCAACTGAGAGAGATCCCAAGAGTCAAAGCTGGAACAAGTTGAGTAACAAAATAAAGTAGTGCCGGAACCCAAGGTATAAAAGAAATATCTAGATATCTATGAGTCCACACTGATATTAATTAATAAATGAGGGAGAAGTGAGAGACACCTGTGTGGTAGAATTCCAAAGAATTTACGTAGACACTCCATCCTCAAGGAGGTGGAACAGAAACTCCCACTTCCTCAGGTATAAGCTGCATGAAGTGACTTCCAAAGAGGACAGTAGGGAAAATGGGGGGGAAAGAAAGACTAATTTCATGATGGAGAAACCTGACAAACACTCCCTCAGCTAGTCGATCTGGGTCAACAGAAATAGGGATGTCATGTTGACAGCATGTACCCTTGACACAATGTGATGAAAATGGCACTTTACCTCTGTGACCATCCTCCTGAAACCCCTGGTCAAAAACCATGAGAGAAACATCAGACAAATTCCAATCGATGGGCATCCTATGAGGTATCTGGCCAGTACTCCTCAAAACTGTCACCGAAGGTCAACAAAAACAAAGACAAAAACAAAACAAAAACAAAGGCAGTCTGAGAAACTGTCACAGGCAAGAGGAACCCGAGGACACATGATGATGAATGAAATGTGGGATTCTAAGAAGGAATCTGGATGAGGAAAAAAGAATTGGTAAAACTAAGGAAATCTGAATAGAGTATGGATTTTAGTTAATAATGAATAAATATTCATCCATTATTTGTGACAAATGAACCATTCTACTGTAAGATATTAATAAGGGGGGAAGCTCTGTGTTTGTGTAGATGGGAACTTTCTGCACTATCTTCTCAATTTTCCTATAAATCTAAAAGTGTTCTAAGAAATAAAGTCTATTTTAAAAAGTGAATAACATGCCTGAGAGAGACTTTCGGTCAAGTAGGAAATATTCCAGGAGATCTATAATAAATTCCTTTCATGTAAGGTTGGTGCTCATCAGAAAATCAAACCATCAGAGTATTGCCAAACTGAACATACTGATTTAAATTTTAACATTAAAAAATTAGGGAATAGTTACTATTGACATCATCTAAAGCTACTTTATTATTTACTCTATAATTGCAGAAGAAAGGCTGTAAGAAATCCACTAGGAGGTTTTTGGTCTTTTGGTTTTTTGTTTTGTTTTGTTTTTTGTTTTTTTTTTTTGAGAGGTAGGTCTCATTTCACTGTGTAATTTCTAAACACTCTTTACACAAATCAATAATTGATATATAATACTATCCAGTGGCCATCTGCATTTCTCTCTCTCCCTCTTTTCTCTCTCACACACATATAAACACTCTATCCCCAACATTTTCACCCAACTCTGTGAGGATAATTGTAGTTGATCTAATAACCTCTTGGGTCGAAGGCCCTTCTAGAATTCCATACAATACATTCATCCACAAATCAATAGATACATATTGACAATCAACTTTGCCCAGCTGCTAAGGGCAATACAAAAGAGAATAAAACATAACATAAAAAAATTAAAGAAAAATGTAAGACAAAACAGAAGTCGCAACATTTGTGTAGTGGATCTCCAAATAACTGGTATAAACAGAAAGTCTAACTACTCTAATGACTATTCGAGTGTATTGTGACTTAAACCAAGGTTTTACAAAAAAAAAAAAAAAAGAAAAAAAAAGAAAAAAGAAAAAACTTGAGCCAGGTCTTGGAAGAGTATAGGGTTTGAATAGGGTAGGAAACTAGGAACTCAGGAAAAGTTCGCCGTAAAAGTGGGAGAAAGGGATAACAGAAGAAACAATGACGTCAAAAGCATGGAGTTTCTATGCGCAAGAATGGGCCATTAGAGCTGGTTGGAAGACTATGGAGGCCACCAGAAAGTTTCGATGATTTTATCGATAATGGGGATTATAAATTGTGGGTTCATCAATGAGCAGCACAATACCATTAAGAATTCTTTGGTTGGGGACCACTCCCTCCCACTCTGCTCCTCCCTCCCTGCCCCCATACAAGGTCTCTCTCTCTCTCTCTCAAATAAATAAATAAAATAATTTAAAAAAAGAATTCTCAGGGGGCCTGGGTGGCTCAGTTATTTAAGCATCTGACTTCAGCTCAATTCATGATCTCAGGGTCCTGGGAGCAAGCCCTGCATTGGACTCCCTGCTCAGTGGGGAGTCTGCTTGTCTCTGCTCCTCCCCCACTCAAGCTCTCCTTCTCTTTCTCTCTCTGTCTCTCAAATAAATAAAATCTTTTTTTTTTCTTTATTTAAAAAAAAAGGATTCTTTGGTTGGGCCATGCATAAGTCAGAATGTGACAGATTTGTTTCTTACAGGATAAATCATCTCATAAATACGTATATACATGCATATTCATATATGTTCTGACCTTATTTAACCTACATGATTTGGGTGATCAAACTTCAGAAATTCTACATAATACATATGCATGACATCTACCCAGCCATTCCAGAGTTAGCAATTTGATATACAGGGTATCCCTAGAGTGTGAAGGACCTGGGACAAATATTTTTATAAGACTCCCATCTATATAAACAATTTGATTAAAAGATTCATAAACCCATGTGAGATACAGTGAAGATTGAGAATAACCGGTAGGATTTAGAGTAATGGGTAGATGTAGTAACCAGAAAAAGGAGCTGGTTTCTTGCTCACACTGAGCCAGAGGTCTACTTGCCTCTGCACTTTGCTTAGATGAACTACTCCTGGAACCTTTTTCACTCTTGAAACAGTTTGAGGTGGGTTTTTTTTTTTTATTACTTAAAACCATGGAGGCCCTAATGAGCAAAACCAGACTTAGCTGGAGTTCTCATGCTAGGAAGAAAATAGCAGCAACGAGAAGGTGGATGGGCAGTCTGTAAAAACTCTGAAACTAGGTCTTTCCATAGTTATTCCAACAGAGCCAGAAGGAAAGGAGTAGCATTCTTCCTGTCCTTGTACATTCACCAAAGTGCCATCAGCACTCATTAATTAAATTCTTCCTGTGTCATCTTTATCTTCTTGACGATCCCTAGGACTCATTGGCCGTATCACATCTGGGGATTTGATGAAATGTTACCTTTTCTTGTTCTCATATTACCCCAATTTACTTTGTCCAAAGAGATTGTAAGCCTCTTGATATGAAGGTCTGTGGTAGGCAGCTTTCAAGGAGGGTCCTCAACGACCCCTCTCCTTTGAGCCACAACCTTGTGGAATCCCCTCCTCTTGAGTATGGACTGGCCTGGTGACTTGCTTCTAATGAAGAGAATACAGCAAAGGTGATGGAATGTCCCTTCTGTCATTGGCTTATACAAGACTGTGGGTCCTGTCTTGCTGGACTCTTGCTCTACAAAGGAGATTATCCAAAGTCACAAAATATAATACAAAAAGGATCATTTAAAAAAGACCATGCGCTGGCATCTGAACCATAGTAAAATACGACTGACAAGAATAGGTTTGACTCTCCTTTGATTATCTTTTGGTCTGCAAGGGAAAAGATCATCTCTGCAGCACCAACTAGTATCTACGTTTTATCATTCCTGAAGACTGTCGTAGGGACTGGCTGAATGAAAAGCATACTTTTCCTGACATCTCCCTCTGCCTTCTTTGTTAGTTTGCACCCCCTCCCCCATCTCAAGCCCCCCCTTTCCCCCTTGCCGCCCCCCAAAGTGTTTATGTCACTCTGTTCCTGCATTTGGCTGGCTCTTAACTTCTGAACTGAACTTCTGAGAGAGTTTAAAGGGGAGATGAACTGACAAGGAGATTTGCTTGTCTCAAAGCTCGGCTGTGCCTGCCTTTAATTAAAAATGGTATTGATTTTTCTCTGCTCTAATGATAGGCACTAGTCTGCCCTCCCGATGTTAGTCACTGACAGTTTAAGTATCAAACAAAGGGCATTTATTCAGCATTTAATGCAAAATTATGACTGATTAAAAAGTGATTTATCATAAGAACTACATCTGTAGAGGCTTTGGATTTTTTTTTTTAATAATTCTCACTTTCACCAGAGTTTGGAAGGAATAGGTGGATGATTGGAATAATTCTCTCCTTTCATTCAGTTCTCTTTCCTTGGCTTCAGCAGCAAATAAAATATAAAAAATTTCTACTAAATTCAGGTGCAAAAATTATGGGAGGAAAAGAATTCTGGAAGTCAGACCTGTAGCATATCCCAGATGCCAAATGGTCAGTACCAAGTTGCCTTCAGGCAGCAAAACACTCGGTCAGAACGTCTCCAGAGCTTCATTCTGACACTCGCCCCCTCTTTTCCTGTTCCACACAGTGTTTGACACTATAAACACGATCCAACATCCAAGATGTAACGAAACAAAACAAAACAAAGCAATGCTAGAAACTTGAAGACATGAGAGCAAGGAAAGGAGATGATGTCCACACAATGCAGTCAACCTTCATTAAACCCTTATGAATTCTCCTTGTGCCCAGCCGTGCGTAGGTGGGCCTGTATGCCCCCCTTCCCAGGCACAATGCAGGGCGGTGAATCTTTTCTGGTTAAGAATACAAGTTCTGGAGCCAGATCCTCAAGGTTCAGATCTCATTCCTCCCACATATTAGATGTATGGCTTTGAGCACGTTATTTCACTTTTCGATGCCTCAGCTTCCCCCCCCTGTAAAATGGGGTGAATAGTATCACCACCCTGTCAGGTTAATGGGAGTATTAAAAAGTGGGAGTGTTAAAACAATTAGAATGGTGCTTGATGCATAATGAATACCCCCCAAACATTAGTGAATTTCATTAGCTATCACATGCCATCTATTACAAGATACATTTTGATTTCAGAGACGTTAACATATGAAAAAAACCTTAGAAGTGATGAAATACTATATGTAGTTATTGCTGATAATGCCTGCTTATTTCCAACTGTGAACTCTAAGCCAAGAGTGAAAGGAGAAGTAATCAATGCTGTCGATTTTCATAAATATCCATATGAAGATAGTAAGAGTTGGTACATTTTACACTTGTGTCTGCTACCTCCTGTCATGCGCAGGTGGCTTATGGTAATACAGGCTCCTGGATTTGAGTATGAGAAAGGCCCGAGTCCCCCACCCCAGCTCTGAGCAAGTTACCTCCTGCTCTACGTCTCTCTGTAGCAATGCCCATATTACAGTGTCTAATCCATCGAGCAAACAAGCTTGACAGAGCACTCAAAAAGCAGAGGCACAGACAAAAATTTGGGGAAAAAATTTTTTTGGGGAAGTTTTTGTATCTTGTATGAAATTTTTTAAAGTCTCAATATAATCAGCGAAGGGGACATAACTTGAATCTACTACATTATACTTCCTTTATTCAGAATCTTTCAAACCTTCCACAAAGTGGCATAATGGAAGAGGAGATGGGGAGCACCCCTATCTCCTTAGGATGTGGGGGTTCCACGGGCCTTAACTCATTCCTGTCTCAGCAGGTGGCGGTTAGGAGTAATAAAGAGAAAATATATAGCAGCTGTGACATCAGGAAGTGTATATGGCTCGTTGTGCGGCCTTTATTTTGCAGTCAAAGCAGGAATGCAAACAAGTCAATGACTTGCTAAATATCCTAGAGTTTATTAGCAGCAGAGCCCCTGGGAAAGCCCATGTCTTAGAAACATCGAGATAAGGATTCCTTCCACTAAGGCATACAAAGGTGGCTTATATTATATATAATATATGTGTGTATATATATATATATATATTTATAATCTACCTTTTTAGCATTAATGGTAAATGATAACAAGCACAAAATGTGAGATACATCATTAGAGAACAAGTCCCACTTATGGATAAATTCCTTGCATGGTGTTTTTCAAAGCAACATATGTGTGTTTCTGATAATAATGAAATATCTTCGTCTGTGTTTGTTGTGGGAAAATCCCCAAGAACCCTGGAATTAAGGGAAAAACGATAGGCTCATCAGATTTCCTACTAAAGAGTTCCCTAATGAAGGAAAGCATGCGTATGAGATAAGATGATGGAAAGTAAAGAAGAGAAGAAAAAAAAGAAAAGAAGACCCAAGTTTGAGAAGACATCAAGAAAAACATGATACCCAGAGTTTACTAAGTGAAAAAATAGAATTAGGAAAAGAAAGAAAAAAAAAATCAAGAAAAGAGAAGGCAATCCAGAAGCAAACAAATGGAGAAAACTCATTAATTTATTTAGAGGTTTTTATTGTGTACCTACTATGTGCTAAACTGTGTTTTATGTACTTTGAATACATCATTTAACAAAGTGGACAAAGATCCCTGTCCTCATGGAGTTTACATCATGGCAAGGAGATGCAAGCAATAAAAAACAGATATCGTGTGTGTGTGTGTGTGTGTGTGTGTGTGTGTGTATACATATATATATGATTATATATAATCGTTATATATGTATAATCATTACATATATATAATATATGACCTGAGTTATATATATATATGTGTGTGTGTGTGTATATATATATATATATATATATATGATGAAATTGTCATAAATTGAGATGGGATATTTTGTCTGTGAGCAAGAGGAACTCTCAAATGTTTAGTTTGAAGCATAAGTTTGTCATTCAAAAGAAGATTGTTGATTAGGCCACTGGATGTTAAAGCCTTGAATTTGAAGGTATATGTGGACTAGATGCAGATTTAGGAGGCATCGGCATTTAGAAAGTACTTAAAGCTGTGAACTGCATGAAAGCGCCAAGTGAATACATAACACAGTGAAAAGGACCAAGAGCTCTGTATTGGTCCTCCTGGGCCATCATAACAAAATACCACCCAACACACACTTATTTCTCATAGTTCTGGAGACCTGGAAGTCCAAAATCAAGGTTCTGGCTTATTTGGGTTTTTTTGTTATTTTTGTTTTAAGATTTTATTTATTTATTCATTTGAAAGAGAGAAAGACAGAAATCCCAAGAAGACTCCTCGCTGAATGCAAAGCCTGACATGGGGCTCAATCTCACAACCCTGAGATCATGACCTGAGTGGAAATCAAGAGCTGGTCGGAGCCACCCAGGCACACTTATTTGGTTTCTAGTGAGAATTTAGATCAGAAAGGAAGATGACAACTCAGAAAATATTTAGAAATAATAGAAATAATCCTTTCAATGTAAAAACTAGAAGGAATGCAAGAGCAAAAAAAAAATGCAACAGGCAATGCCTTGAGAAAAACAGAAAAGGAAAAGGAGTAAATTTTTTTTTTAATTTTTTTTTTTTTTTATTCATTTGACACAGAGAGAGAGATCACAAGTAGGCAGAGAGGCAGGCAGAGAGAGAGGAGAGAGGAGGAAGCAGGCTCTCTGCCGAGCAGAGAGTCTGATGTGGGCCTCGATCCCAGGACCCTGGGACCATGACCTGAGCCGAAGGCAGCGGCTTTAACCCACTGAGCCACCCAGGCGCCCAGGAGTAAAATTTTTTTAAAAAAAATATTTTTTAAGCAAAAATGTTCTTGAAAGGAGGGTGATAGCTATGGAAAATAATCAATGATATTCCAAAAGATATATCACAGGAATCCCAGAAGAAGAAAGCCTATCAATGGAATGGAATAAATGTTAGAAATTCTATCTCAAGGAAATTTTCTTGAAAGACAAGATGACTTAAAATAGATATGAGGAAAGGGGACACTGAACCTAGGAAAACTGAGCCAGAATGGCCATCACTGAGGTACTGTAATAAAATTCCTGGACGTTAAATTGATGAAAATAAAACAAAACAAGACTTTTGTCCATGCAAGCAAAAAGACCAGGAGGAAATGGGTATAATTTTGTTACTAAGCTTCTCAACATTAAAGCTTTATTCTAGAGGACAATGGTACAAAATTTCAGTTATTCAAAGGAAAATATGTAAGCCAAGAATTTTATATCCAGCTAAGTTTACTTTCAAGAATGAAAGCTACAAACTATAATGTATATGGTAGATTTCAGGGTATTTCCTGAGAAATCTGATGTTAAATAAGTCTCAAACAACCGAAATGATAAGGACATCAACATGAAGATAGTTAAATATATAGTTACCTACAGAAACCAGCTTAAATAATAGCTTTAAGGGAGATATTATAAAATGTAAAGGATTTTACTCTGTTAATAACAGCACTGCATACTTATACAAATATGAGCAGAGCTCAACTTCTGTTTTTGGACATGATGGAGTGACTGTGGTCCCTTTATCTCTGAATTACTGGAAAGTGGGGTAGGGATCTCACTCCCAGGGAAACCAGGCAAGTGATCCCATCTCCTTGCAGCTACAGATTTATAACTGAAACTCTGGATTAAATAGACTAATGATATTTGTTAGAAGTAAAGTCCTAATATATAGAATGCTCTTTATATGATGTCCCCAATTTAGGACTGCTTATGGTAAACAAGCCAATAGATAACCTAATGATGATGAAGCATGGCTCCCTGAAGAACGTCACCTAGGCTATACAAGTCTGAGATATAAAATGAGATATTAGATATCTCTAGATAGCTAGAGATTCTGAGCTGTGTAAGATGACTCACTGAGTTCACTTAGGGACCTCAGCTAGCATACTGGCCCAGAGAGCATGTGTGCGTTGTAGGAAAGAACTACATTGGGGAGTTGGGAGTTGTCACAGACCTCTCCCTGCTTCACTTGTGTCTCTTTATTGCTTGTATCCTTGAAAGTATTAGTAAAGCTTGATCATCTGAGTTGATTCTCTCAATGTGTTAGTTCAATTGCCAAGTGGGGTCTGTGCCAGGTATGCAAGTTTGGGTTACATTAAAAAAATTGATCAACATGATTCATCATATAAGTAGAGTAAGAGTGACAGATATAAACACAATACCATCTCATAACTCAATAATCACTTATTCCATATTTGTTCAGTGCTTCCTGTGCCAGACATTGCTCAGTACTCTGAGTACAGCAGTGGGAGAAGCACTACCTACACCACCACCACCACCACCACCACCACCACCAACAGCAACAGCAACAACAACCAAGTCCCTGCTCTCATGGAACTTACATTCCATTCATCTGAGTCTGGCATTTAGGCAAAAATTCAAACAAAGCTATTTCTCAGGCACTTCAAAGCATCAAATGTTGGCTGCATACATCTTGGCTATATAGATGATTAAAATATCATCAATATGTGTCTCATTTCCCAAGGACATGAAGAATTCTGATTTATTAAGATTTCCTGTGTGGGACTCCTGGGTGGTTCAGTCAGTTAACCATCTGCCTTTGTCTCAAGTCATGATCTCCAGGTCCTGGGATCGAGCCCTCTGTAGGGCTCCCTGCTCAGCAGGGACTCAGCTTCTCCCTCTCCCTCTATCCCTCCCCCTTCACTTGCACTCTTTCTCTCTCTCTCTCAAATAAATAATACATATTAAAAAAAAATTCCCTGTGCAAGCAACTTAGTCCAGCTAATGGGAAGAGTGGATAGACTCAAGGAAGGAGGACACATGGGATATTGGTTATTGTGGTAGTCGACTAGATTATCTGTTAGATCTCTCCCCAGCTCTAGCAAAACCATCTTCAATTCAACTGCAGCAGCCCAGCAGCTAAGAGAAGAGCCCAAACTTCTGTGTTCTGTTGAAGCCTAAAAGGACTGACTGATGAATAAGTAGAGCACAGTTAATCCTTTTATAGCAAACTGTAATTATGTATATTTTATACCTGGTGAAGAAGCCTGGCTGGAAAATGGTGACAGCTGATTCTGTGCAAGCCTCCAGAGTATGACCTCAGGCTGTGGTGGGAGACTTGTCTTGGAGACTGTGTGCGTGGCATCTCTCTAACCACAACTCCCTTTCTCCCACATACTAGAAATCAAGGATGGGGCTTTCTGAGCATTGCAGGAATGAAAACTTCAGTCATAAGCAAGGGAGCCCTGTTGGTAATCACACTGAGTTCTCATTTCCTGATGAATGAAGTAGATGGCATTACGTCATAGCTTCTCCTGCTCATCAGGCGTGCCAGAACTATAAAGCGAATGTATATTCCAGGTCCTGTGCTAAACATTAAGAATATTAAAGATAGGGTCTCTGCCCTGCTGGATGGCTTATAGTCTACCAGGGAAGATTGACTTTGGTGTGGTAAGCATTGTAATGGAAAAGGGTATTTAACAGACTCAGCATGGTCTGATGGATGAGAGAGGGTTTTCTTGAGGAGATTATATTTATGTTGAGATTGAAAAATGAGCTAAAAAAGGGGGGGAGAGGACATTTGGCAAATACTATCAGTTGGCCGACCCAACTACACTTCCAACCTCTTCTTCTTGCCTGCCTTTACCATACAAATAATTGCTAAAAACTTGTTCTCTCAGACCTCCTTCCAGCTGGAGCTGCCAAGCAACATGGTTCTGGCTTATAAGACAGCAGCAGAAATCCCTGAGAAGTGTAGCCCTTCTCTAATAAAAAGATAAAGCCTTGCAATGAGAAAGCTTTTTCTGTCCTTTCACCTTTTTCCTTTTGCTTTTTTTTTAAATTAACCTCTCTTTCTTGCCTCTCTGGTACATTGAGTTGATGCTCCAAAGTATAATGTCATCCCATGATGGGGTGACAAGCGTGAGACAAAGGATGATGAAGGAGAAAGAGAAGGTATTGCAGGGCCCCTGCGGCATCATTGTGTAGTTTTCCCAAACTTGGACTTCTTTTGAAACTGGTTTGTGAGAAAAATAAACTCTGTCTTTAGGATGATACCATTAGGATTTTGGGTGTTTTGCAACAAAGGGGTAGAGGAAAGGAGAGATGAGTTGAAGCAGTAGAGAAGGGCTTAATTGTGCTATATCTGATAGGATATTTTAAGGATTTTACCAGAGTTCAATCAGAGAAGCAGAACAGTGTGTGTGTGTGTGTGTGTGTGTGTGTGTGTGTGTGCATACACATATAGGTACACATACATATACACACATTGATTGCTTACACAATTGTGAGGAATTGCTGAGTAAGTCTAAAGTCTATTAAGCAAGCAGTCAGGAAGAGACGATTATGAGTAGCTGGAACCCCACAGGCATGAGATGTTTGGAATCTCTAAGCTTGGGAAAAGCCTAAACCCTCTTTTAAGGGAATCCCCTGATTAGGGCAGGCCCACCCAGGATCATCTATTGATTAATTTAGATTCAGCTTATTAGGAACTTTAATTATTTCTGAAAAATCCTTTCACAATAGGACCTAAATGACTGGGAACTGAGTTTAGACTCCTGACTTTAAACAACAAAAGCTGTCACATGGACTTTGTCACTAGGTCAATGGGAAGACTTTGAGTTGTTTTTTGTTTGTTTTTAAGATTTTATTTATTTATTTAAGAAAGAGGAGAGAGAGAAAGAGAGAACACAAGTGGTGGAGGGGCAGAGGGAGAGGGAGAAGCAGACTCCCTGCTGAGCAGGGAGCCCAGTGCTGGGCCTGATCCCAGGACCCCTGGGACCATGACCTGAGCCAAAGGAAGACACTTAACCGACTGAGCCACCCAAATGCCCCGAAGGCTTTGAGATTTAAGCAGAGAAGTAGCATGACTACCTTTGCAATCACTGTGGCTAAAGTGTAGGAGGTAGATTGGAAGTGGAATAAGTTTGGAGAGCAGAAAAATTATGTAGGAAGTTATTACAGGAAACTGGGAGCAAGATTATGAAGACTTGAAAAAATAAGACAGTGAAGATAGAAATAAAAGGAGAAATTTGATAGTCGGTTAGGACTGGATGTGACATGTGACTGTATATGAAGGGGATGGAAGAATCAAAATAACCTCTGGCTTTCTGAGATGCAATAGGGATTGTTCACACTTATTGGCACCTACAAGGTCAAAGAGAAACTTATGCCATTTACTAAGACACTGATAAAGAGGAGTGAATTTAGAGGGAAAGATTATAACTTCCATTTTGGGCACGGTGCCTGTGAGGAGCCACCGAGATCTATTCCATGGCTTTGTGAGGAGGGAGTTAGATGGGGAGGGTATGTTGGTCTCAGTCTCCAAAGAGCAGTATGGGCTGGAGATATAAATGCAGCAGTTTTTGGCCACAGGGAGCAGAAGTCATGCAAATGGATGAGTGGGTCTGGAGAGAAGATTAGAGAAGAGGAGGGGTCCAAGGACAGAGCCCCACGTACACCCAGTGTGTCACTGTGGGGGGCAGAAGATCTGGCAGGAGACAGTCGACACAGAGGGGAGGACCTGACTATGGTTGTGAACACTGACATGGCCCCAGGAACATGGCAGCATCTGCCACAGTCCTCGGCTGATGAAGTTTCCTTGCGAGGGTAGAGTGTGTCAGTGGATGTGAAGGAGGAGAGGGGTCAAAGGCTTATTATGAGTCTCAGCTTTAGAGTCCAGTGGGCTTGGGAATATTTCCTCATCCCAACTCTGACTCTGTAACCTCAGGTAATACCTCTGAATCTCAGTTTCCTCGTCCATTAGCAGGGGCTACCTCATACCATTTGAGGTGAAGATTAAATCATGTTTCACATAGAAATAAACAATACTCATAAAATCATTTTTAAAAGACTAATTCTAGGGGCAACTGGGTGGCACAGTTGGTTAAGCAACTGGCTCTTGGTTTCGACTCAGGTCATGATCTCAGGGTCCGGAGATGGAGCCCCACCTCAGGCTCTGTGCTCAGTGGGGGTCTCTTTGAGATTCTCTCTCTCTCTCCCTCTCCCTCTGCCCCTCCTGCTTGTGCTGTCTCTCTCAATAAATAAATCTTAAAAAAAAAAGACTGATTCTATCATGTACCCAAACATACATTGTTAGATAATATTTTACAATATTTTTCGTGCATGTACTACGTACCAGGTAAATTCCAAGTAGAGGTACTAATTCCTCTAATTCTCACACAACCCTCAGAAGTAGTTATTCCTATTCCATGTCTAAGTGATATGGGAAGAAGTTTGGAGCAGGATGAAGGGAACTGCTAATGCCAGGTTTGGGGCCAGGAATTGTGTGTTATATGAAATACAGCGGTCAGGGTAGGCTTGCTAAAAAGTCTATACACGGATGGAACTTCATTAAAGGAGCCAGAAGAACAAGGAGGAGGTCACCTCAGCCAGAGTGAGGAAAGTGAGCAAGAGAACCACAGAGACGCGCCTAAAGAGGTAGCAGGTGCCCAGCAGGGGTCTGGTCTTGGAGGCCATTGAAGGATCCCAGTTCTGTGCTGAATGACATGGGGACCACTGGAGGGTTTTCACCGAGGGCATCTTTTGATTCACACAGTACAAGGATAACTCTGTTGGTTTGATAAAAGATTGTGTGGGAGCTCGCTGGCAGCCAGAAGATCAGTTGGAAGGCTGTTGCAAAGACCTGGCAAGAGATCAGCGGGTGCTTGGGTCAAGGCAGCAATAGTAGAGGTGGTGGGAAAAGTTCGGGTATATTTTAAAAATAGAGCTAAATAGGTGTTTCTGATTGGAAGAAGAATAGGAAAAAAACAGAGGAGTCAAGGATGAGCAATTAGAAGAAAAGAATCGCCATGGATTAGAATGTGAAAGACTGTTAGTGGAGCAGATTTTGTGAAAAAGTTTAGAAAATTCCATTGGGACATGTCAAGGTCACCATGAACTGCTACACTATATAGTCCACCATATTGTTTCCCCCGGGATCTTTTCCTTCTTTTTAAGGAGGCACATCTGCAATAGTTATTCACATGAAAATAATAATTCACAGCTACTTATGGACCATTTCTACAAGGGAAGATGTAATCCTATGTTTTGGTTAATTTGGAAAAAAAAAGTGCGCTTTAATAAAAATTGTATTCTTTTACTCTAAAGCATCTGTTTAATAGAGGCTTCTGAGGTTCCTTGATGGAAGGTGGCTAGCACGGGTCTCATCTGGACAGAGCAGAGGTTGGGACTCCCTATTGAACTCCGCTGGGCTCTGGCAGTCAGTACTTGAAAGTGGAGGGTTCCCAGGAGATGTTTCCAGCCTCCTCTTCCCAATCCATCCATCTTCCCCTCTCCCACCTCTCACCATCAAACATCCTTGAACTCCATGTCTGCACATCAGATGAGGCTCTACCCTAATTCTACAAATGAGTTCCCCAAGCTTTGCGGGTTCGAGACTGGCCCTTGGTCCCGGCAGGATGTGGAGAAGAGGACGCCTGTTCTGGAGTGAGGGGTCAGCAGCTGCTTCCTTCCTGTTCAGTTCCTCCACCAGTGAGTCCGCATAAACTAAACACCCGTTTTTCTTCATTTTGTTTTTAAAGAGAGACTATCCTTTCTACTAGGAAGTCTTTGTAAGTAAGAATCCCTTTCATCTTATATTCTAGGTGTATTTTGAGGAGAGTCAAGACAATAACCTCAGTGAAAAAATCGACAGTGCACCTTATCCTAATACTCTGGTCACAAAAACATGTCTGGCTTTGGATACGTTTACCACAGCACACCTGAGATTGGCCCTTCCTCTTCTTGCATCATCTCCCTTCAGTTACACCCTTTCTTATTTCCCGTCTGATCCCTCCTTTCTACCGGAACCTTCCTCTCAGTCTGTAAGTTTTGCTTCTGTCTCTCAGGCAGAAAGCCCTCTCCCTGAAGCCAGTGATGCCTGAAGAGCAGTCACCGGCCAGTACATCTCGTTCCTTTCACTCCAGGGTGCCCGGAATTTCCTCTAGGTGTTGCCTCCATTTCTTCAATATCCACTAACTTCTTACCCCTTCACAATCTACCCTCCACCTCTACCATTCTACTGAAATGGTTGTCAGAGAAGAAGGTTTTACCACATAATGAAAATAATCAGACACAATCTTCTCAAAACAGTCTTGGTACTGGTTTCCACATGTCCATTCTTAAAATCCTTAACTGGCTTTCATGATATATCCATTCTTGTCCTTCTTCTAAAGCTTTTTTTTCCTCAGCTCCTTTTCCTGTTTTTCTCCCTATAAGTGTGGTTGAATTACCATCTGACTCTCTTACACAGATATTCAAGGGCATTTCATATTTCATTGATTTAAATTTAAATTCCTCACTCCATCATTCAAAGATTCTCCACAGATTGACCCTAGAGTTTGAGATCCAAATAGAGGACAGAGTCTGGGCGGTAGAGAGCAGGGAGGCTTGAACTTGGCCATTGTGTGCTGTCCTGTGGGAAAGGACAGCGGAAGGAGAGGTGGAAGGAAGAGTGTAGAGCCAGGGCCATGTTGCTATAAAACCCAAAGCTTGGGAAGTTAGAAGCAGAGCTCCCCAACGTATGGATTCTCCCCATATTCTCAGTCACAAATGTCAGGAGACAGGTAAAAACTATCAGCAAAGATGTCCGTGAGGCCAAGGGCAAATGGGAATTTCAGCAGAGATGACCGAGCCAGTCGTGAGGATACCCACAAGGACTGTGACACCACAGTGCGCTGGGAGGGTTCTCAGCATTGTGCTAATACTAACTTTCTTACCTCTTAGAGCCACACTATAAGGCAGGTGCTCTGAGTTACCTCCATTGCGCAGGTAGGGAAACTGAAGGAGGCAGAAGTTAATCAATGTGTTCAAAGTCTCATAGCTAAGAGGAGCAGAATAAGAATTTGAACCCAGGCCACTCTGAAGTCCATATTCCTAGCCAGGTTGCTACTTGGGGAACTCCTATTTGTCCTTCAGGACTCAATGTACATGTCACCTCTTTTGTGGAACATCTCAGGGCCCTCAGTCAGAGTGAGAGCTGCATCCCTCTGCATCACCATTCAGTGATCCAAACTGAATCTACATACAAACGACATCTCTGCATCACTCTTCAGTGATCCAAAAGCACTCAGAACATACTCCTACTGTATTGTTCAATTAAACTATTCAACTGAAAATAATATTTTATTTTATTTTTCTCTAGATTTATGGTAAACTTCTGAAAGGCAGGGACTATGTTATGAATCTGTGTATTGCTTCCTCTAAGCATGGTGCCTAGAACATAGTAGGTGCTCATTAAACATATGTCCCACTGAGTTAAATTCAAATAAATTGAAATGATTTATCACATTGTCATGGCTCAAAAACAGTGTTAAAAAGAAACATGCGGGAGCCTGCGTGGCTCAGTGGGTTAAGTGTCTGCCTTTGGCTCAGATAATGATCCCAGGGGCTTGGGATCAAGTCCCACATCTGGCTCCCAGCTCAGCAGGGAGTCTGCTTCTCTCTCTGCCCCTCCCCCATTTGTGCTCCCACATGCTCGCTCTCTCTCTCTCTCTCTCTCCCCCTCTCAAATAGATAAAATCTGAAAAGAAAAGATAAGAAAGGAAAAACACAAAATGAACACCAAATTAAAGAATTAACAAATACCTCTTGGCTGTCTCCAAAATACTCATTAAATAAATTGCTAGGTGGAGGAGTCACAGGAGCATTGACAAATAAGTTACCTGACCATGACACACATTAGAAGAGCTCAGCCAGTGGTCATGTGTCCTTCTGAAAGCGAATGGTCCTATAGGAGCAGAATCAAAAATCCAGAATCAGAAAGACCAGAAGTCCATTCAATCCTGTATGGACATCCCCCTACATTAGCTTACATTCAGTAGGTTCCTCTATATTTTCCAGCTTTATGTCACAAATGTGTTCTTGCAGCTCTCGCTCACTTTTCCAAAATTTCTACGTAAGCTCCCTTAACCAAAAGAACTGTTTCAGTGCCTCCCTGGCCCACTCCGAGCATGGTATACATGTGTCATAGTGGCCATCATAACCCATTTGTCTTGCCCTCCTTACCCAAGAGTCACTATGCGAGGCACAGGACAGCCATGAGATTTAGGTAGACTTTGCCCATCACAAGTGAGATCAAGAAAACAGGGGGCTCCATGGGGACAGGGGACCCTGCTGTTTTCCATATTTCCAAAGCTCATTATTCTTCTACTGTGCAAAATTTCTCAAGTCATGTCATTATTTTAGTAGATTAAAATTATCCTCCAACTTCATATTTTGTTCCTGATCAAAAGGCATCCATTTGGAAGCAAAACCTTAGCTTGAAAGCTGGCTAGGAAAGGAGTTGGCTCAGGTACTGGGCAGACCTTTCATAGGCTGCTCTCTATGGAATTATTTGAGGAGGCAGTTAGATGATCCAATTTAAGAGTTTCCTGAGTATTTACTTATTTACTTCTGATTCAATAGCCTCATAAGGCCTTTCATAATGCAGCCACACCCTGGGATCCCTTGAATGTATAAAACGGCCACCTCCACCACGGAGTGAATTCTCTAAATAAAGGAAGAAGGTATTAAACACTTCGTACCTTTATAATCATGCAAGTAGTTCTCTCTAAGTGCAATTCTAACAACTATAAGGGGGTTTTAGTTATGAACGAGAACCAGAATCATACACAAGCGACAAATGCCAGTTGTGTAAGATGATGTGTGTTTAATGTTTAATTTTACGAAGCAACATGGGAAGCAATGCGTCTTTCTTTTGCACCATTAATTGAGCAATTGCATTCACTGCTTTTCATACCTTCTTTATATGATCCTCATAAGAAGCGTAACAACTAGAAACTTAGTATCCTCATTTTACGTGATGAGGAAACTGGCTCAAAGAGGTCAAGGACTTGGGCAGAACCAGGAATGAAGTCTAGGAGTGATGCCAAGATCTGTGATCTTCACCACTATAAATGCTTAGTACATGCTTTTTTTTTTTTAAATAAGTTTAACTCAATAATTGAACTAGTAGTTGCAAATTTTTCTCTTTTCTGGGAGAATTCTTTCTCCTTTCTCTTTCCTTACGGGGACTCGGAGCTGTATTTGTGGACAACACTGTGTTTGAGGAAAGCAGGGAAACAGAAGACACAGCTGGGTTGAAACACTGGCTCAGCTGTAGGGACCCTCTGAGCCTCAGTTTCCCTATTAGAAGAATTAAGACAACAATGTCGATGTCGCAGGATCGTAGTGAGGAATTACTCGGACATCCACCCATTCATTTACAACACCATTTTGAGCAGCTCTTCTGTAATCGATCAGATGCTAGAACATACTAAGATGAGGAAGGCAAATCTCCAGTATTTAACAAGTTGACCATGCTTGTGCGGCAACAGACAAGGAGGAGACAAGAATGGGTGCTGGGTGCTGTGTTAGGACGCCGAGGAGCCTATGATGTGTGCCGATTTCTTAACCCCATCATCACTGGTCAACAGAGCCCCTTCTCCTATCTCCATTCCACTTTAAAACTTCCCGTAGATCTTTGACTTTTCATCTCTGGTTTTCCAGGCTACTGGGTGGTCCCTACTGCTGCATGGAGGAACAGCTGGCTTTTTATCAGAAGCTCAGGGACAGGGGCAAATGATCTCCCTTTTCCCTAAGTCTCCCCTCGCCTTTGCATGGAAGTGTCGGAATGCCAACCAATGAATGGCATTTCATCATAGCTGCCAAAGCCCTTTCCCAGAGTTGGTTTGCCATCTTCGATTTCTGTTCAGACAAGGCCTCTTGGCAATGAGACCCTCCAATCTGAAGCCAGTTTCTCATCAATGGTGCTGGTAAGTCCTAGATCAGAAACCTCCAGATTTCTGTGGGATCCCATTCAGCTACGCTGGAAGACGACGTTCCCCTTGTCCCCTCCGTGGAGCCAGACAGCCCAGGGGGCAACCAAAGGCTTCCTCCAGCCCCAGACCTGCCAGCTTCTCTTCCCCACACCCAGGCGGCTGCTTTCCTCTTGCTTTGTGTCCAGTGGGGTGAGAATGGGAGGTGGCCAGAGATGCCCACGGGTGACGGAGGGACGAGTGGCAGAGGGGGGCATCTCCCTCCCAGGAACCTACATGGAGAACCTCCCAGCTACAGAGAAAGTGGCCGGGGCTGAGGGCAGGGGGAAGGCGCTTCCTTTCAGAGCTCGGCTAATGACCTGCAGGGAAACTGCACAGCAGTCATTTCGCAGATCCGATGGCAGGTCACCGCGACAGATGTTCCCAACATATGTGGAGAATTAATTACCCACTAGTAAACAAAATCTGTGATGTGGAGAGTCATTTTGTCCAAATCTCTTTCAATTTCGCTGTTATGAGGAGCTTAATTTTTCTTGATCATCTAGATTCTCTTGGATTAAAGCACTCCTTAATGGGCTCTGAGGAACATTCCATGGAGAGATATGGGCCTAGTCAGTGGCAGAGGAGGGAGGAGGGGGAGGAGGAAGAGGAGGAAGAGCAGGAGCCCACATCTCAGGCAGCCAGGAGGGCTGAGGTAAGGGAGGGACCAATCGGAGGCTACACCATACTGAGTGATTAGCAAATTATTTGATGAAAATATTGGATGCTAGTCATATTTTTTAAATATTCTAACGGTTGCCTTCTATTTAACAGCGCTTACACTTAATTTAACCCCGTGCTGGGGAAAGCTGGAGTTTCTAAAGGAAATTACAACATTCTGACAGAAACAGGCTTCCAGAAAGGTTTTCTTTTAAGTTGCTTTTAAGATTCTGAACATGTTTCTGCCTCAGGTCATGGAAGCGAATCCTGATATTCATTATTTAAGAAAATATATTTTCTTAAAAATAAGGGTGGGGGGAGGAATTCAAGAGTCTTTTGGTTTTTGTAAAACAATTATTTCCTTGGCCATTTTCATCGATCACAAAAACTGTCAAGAATGCAATGATTCTCTGGGTAAATAAATCTGAAAGGATTTTTTTAAAAAGGTTCCTTATCCGTTCAAGAGTTTGTGATCCCTCTCAATCTTAAATCCATAATTGTTCCCGACATCTTGTATTTAACAAAGTAGAGTACATTCAAGAAAATATCATTCATTTCATCGACGCTGTCTATAGTTAAACACACACTCTCCTTGTTTTTCTCACTTTATCACTTTCTCATTCATTCAACAAACCTTTGTTGTGTTTGGTGCCTGAGGAGCAAAGAAGAGTGGAAGGTCCATAACGTCAAGGCTAGCACCCCCATCATGCGACATCCACAATACCCCATGGGGGGTGGGATTGTCCCCCCCATCCTAGGTCAGAACCACAGGTTCTGAGTATCACAGATACTCAGAAATAGAGAGAAATAGGCCAGAAGTTCTTCTGGAACTTCCGTCAGTGACAACTTCGGGGTGGGACATTTCTGGGGAACACGGGCAATGAGAGAAAAGGTCTATCATTCCAGTGATGAAATAGAAAGAAACAAAGTCTATCGATTGCAGATAAAATGGAAGGAAACAACATGCTTAAGACAAAGGCCACTTTTATTGCATTTCTTACTCTAGGCATTGATTTCCTGTCCTTTCTTCCTACAGATTTGACCCATCACAGGAAACAAAATTCTTTGTAAAAACATCTATGATGTATAACATCAGTTTGGTATTCATTTTTGCTGCAAGTCCCCAGGATCTGACAGTTGAAATTTATTTGGGTGAAACTTCCCTTCTGAAATAAAAATCACTTATCCCGCTCACTCAGGAATTCTGAATTTCTTTGTGAATTCCCAGAAATTCGAGAGGCATGTCAGGAACTGTGGTGGGTTTTCTGCGGCAGTTTCATTAGTTGGAACAAATGAAAACTGCTTTATGAATATTTTATGAGGTAACACTTCAGCTCCACTATTTAACTTGTTTGATGCTGTCTGACATTTCCACCTCTACTCTTTTTTTAGAGTGGCCAGCATTCGACTACCATAAACACCTAATAGCCTATCCTGTTGGGTAGAATATGGTGGAAATGGGAGAATAGCCTCTGTCTTGCATAATGGATGTTTACAAGAAAAAAACCCAGAGTGTGAAGAATCGTAGGCCAGTGATTTATGAACTTGCTATAGCTCACTCTGGAACTTTATGAGATCTTAGTTTCGTAATCTAGATGGAGTTTTGCCCACACGTGAACCAGATCTCTGGCATTTTGCCACAATTTTGCATTTTCTTCTTCTTTCATTAGCTGAAACAATAACAACCTCATGTAATTTGTATGTTTTCCTGCTTCTCCTCTCCACATCCTTGCTTTAGCTCTCATTTCAGAGCTGATATGTAATTCAGTCCTATTTGAACATGGTAACATTGTCCACACTGTTGCAAATACTTAGAAGGAGGCCAACACAGAGCGAGTTGGAGAGACAGAGCTGAGTCTTCAGCTGCAGTAATTTATTATTCCTTCCAACAAATGATTAAACCAATTCTCTGATTAATCAAAACTGTACTTTGGAACTAGCCACATGAGACCAGAATTTTAAATCATGTTATGCAGACTGTAGCAATAGAAAGAACAAGACTGAAAAATTAATTCTATAAAAAATATTTAGTAAATAAGCGTTAATCTTCCCTCCGACTTCTTGAAAGATCAAAGCCATACTCAAGCAAACTTTAAAATATATGCCTTGCCAAGCACCAAGGAAAATGTCACATTCTTTTAATAGGTACACGGCGTTGCCGTGAATCATTTCTCCTTGAAGGACCTCGGCAGTGTTTACGGCTTTCCCTCATGACATCTCTTCCCTCACCACCTTTTCTACTTACTGTTTGTGCCCCCCCCCTCAGCTCTGACAGGAAGGGGCTGAATCCTTCTCATTTCCCTTTGCTTCCTCCGCAAATGCGGTTCAGGAACATTCCCTCACGGGAAGTTAATGCCACTTAATTAGACTACCTTCCCCCGTCCTCATGTCATCCACTGAACTTCGTCTTCATTTCTTCACTTTCTCCAAACTTGACTTACAGTTTTCTGTTCTGTTCTATCCTTGCTCTCATTAGTTCATTCATTCATTCATTCACTCGCTCCTTTATTCATCATTTATTAAACATTTTCTAAGTGTCAGACACTCTGCTCAGTGTCAGAGACGCTGCTAAATGTCAGGAATACAGAGATAAATGTGACATAGATGCTGCCCCCGAGGAGCTTAAAATAGTGGAATAATCCCAATGACTCTATGTGGATGGGGTGCAGTTGGTGTGTTGGTACACTGGCATCTCTCCCACAGCGTAACGTAACCCTCAACATCCCAACATATTATCCCGGTAGAAGAGAAGAAAAAAATGAGCTGCATAAAACATGGACCACGATAGTTTGTGATTCAGTAGCATAAATGTTGAACGTAAGCGTAGTTCTATTTATTCCATAGAAATGTAACTTTTGGCAAGAAATAAACTGAAACTAAAATAACCAGTGCCTACCATCTCAACCACCATCAACCACTCGCCCCCACGCATCTTTTTTTCCAGTGGAGAAAGCACATTAACAGTAAGATCTTCATTCCCACAATTAGATCAGCCATATGTGAGCTGCCAACCTCCAAGATAACAAATTCTGAAATTCATCTCTTTTGCCAAAAACAGGTTGTTTCACCATCTTGCCGTATTTCCCTTGAACAAACTCTTTGATCTCTGGTCATTTAACCTTCCCTACTCTCAGATTCTCAAGCCCATTTTACCTTTATTTCTTCCCTAGTTTGGCTGTTAGACACCATTTCAACCTTTCATCACCAGCCCTTTAGTTTAGTCTACCTTTATGGTACTAGGACACATGATCTGTTCCTATGCACGGATTTGTCTGACTCAATATTTTCTTGGCTTTAATTCCGATCCATTGTAAAGACAGGTAAAGTGTATGGATGCATGGGCTGTGTCCACAGAGAGCTAATTGTACACACCTCAGCTGGAGTCACAAAGCAACTCACAAGTCTTCAACTCATCCCTAAACACCTTGCACCATGTCCCACCCCTCCTCCATGCTCTGTTGCAGTTTCTATGAACTTCATGAACTCTACTGACATTTCTGAGTAAGGAGAATAAGACTGTTTTGTAATTATCCCAATTTCCCTCCCTCCCATAACATAAATCTCTTTTCCTTCTTTTTTTTCCATATTAGAGAATAAAATACCCTTATTTCTTGTTTGAGATAAGCTACTTAGCTGTGTTCTTAATACAGCAAAGATTCCTTATGGCTCCTATGAATCCCATCAATTATTCTGTCTCCTTCCCACATTTCCCATCTACCAGCATTCTTTTTTTTTATTTTTTTAAATATTTTATTTATTCATTTGTCAGAGAGAGAGAGAGAGCACAAGCAGGTGGAGCAGCAGGCAGGAGAAGCAGGCTCCCCTTTGAGCACGGAGCCTGATGCGGTATCCTATCCCAGGACCCTGGGATCATGACCTGAGCCGAAGGCAGATGCTTAACCAACTGAGCCACCAGGCATCCCTATTCTTTTAATTTTTAAGTAAGCTCTACATCAGACATGGGGCTTGAACTCACAACCCTAAGATCAAGAGTTGCGTGCTCCACTGACTGAGCCAGCCAGGCGCTCCTCTCATTATTTTTTTTTCTTTTCCTGACCCTGGCCATGAACTTCTGGGATGCCAAAACAAACAAACAAACAAACAAACAAACAAACAAAAAAACCAAAACGAAACAAAACCATGAAAAAGTTGCTCTCCAATCTCATGATAGCTCAATAAACAAATAGTTATGGCCACTAATGCAGGATGATGGATCATTTCCTTATTTTCTTTTATATGCATTATAATTTTGCAACTTAAACACTCATCTCTTTATTGACAGATCAATAGGTACATTTAGGCTGAAGAATTCATTTCTTTAGTTAGGTAGATTATGTTCTAGTTAATTCAAAGAATAATTTTGTGACCACATGTGTTTTTTTAATTGGTCACAAGTTTAAATGATCCTTGTATTGTTTTACACTTCAGAGTACAAGAAGCTTTGAATAACTGAATAAACATATTATAGACCTATAATTAGGGCTAATTATAAAATGGGCAAGAGGAGACTTCTGTGATTGGCAATTAAGAATCTGCATTGGAATTAATTCAGTTTAATTCCCTAATCTGAATATACTGACTTCATAACAAAATTAACGTGTAAAACATTAAAAGATATTTATAAAAATTATGTACAAAACATGAAGGAAATTAACTTATCTCTGATTGCATTAACAATAACCACTTGATATCCCAAGCACAACTAAATTCATACCCTGTTATGAAATGGTGGGTTTTCCCCTCTTTCCTATTAGGTGAGATCTATGCAGTTAGAATGACCTATATGTTATAAAGTATTTCTGTTACTTTCTTTTTTTTCCCAAAGATTTATTTATTTATTTGAGAGAGAAAGAGAGGACGAGCTGGAGGGGCAGGAAGAGAGGGAGAGAGAATCTCTAACAGACCACCCTCTGAGTATAGTAGCTGATGCAGGGCTCCATCCCATGACCTTGAGATCACGGCCTGAACCCAAACCCAGGAGTCAAATGCTCAACTGACTGCCAGTCAGAGGCCCCTCTGTTACTTTCTAACAAATACAAAAAGGCACCAGTCCGAACCGAAGAGCATAATACAAGGATGGACATATCCCAATTTTAATCATTTGTTCTGCCACATAAACCTCCCTCTGAGTCACAAACTTCTCTATGCATTTTTTGATTCTCATAACAAATATTTGTTGAGCATTTGCCAAGCACTGTTCTGTGTGCTGAGCATTCAGAATGAGTAACACAGACCAGGTCCTCACTTTTGTCTGTAAAGAACATTTATGTGCAATATTCCTCTAGACTAAATCAGATCAGCAAAAGGTAAACTCCTGACAGAAAGTTCATAAGACCTGTTTGGATGCACACATAACATCGAACTGTTGTCCCATTTGTAAACAGAACTGAATAAGGTAGAGGCCACAGCAGTGAGGTATAGACTGTCACCTATATTAACATAGCCGAGACGAAGGGAAAGGAACATATGTACTCTCTTACAACTTACTGCCTTTCTTCATACCTATCTACTTTCAGTTCATTATCATATACTGAGCTGTCACCACTTTGCATAGATTATCTCATTTATCCCCCTCATCATCCTTACGAGGAAGGCTCTACCATCTCTAACTCAGAAATGAGGAAACTGATAATCTAGAGAAGGTAAGGAGAATGCCCAAATCCACTCATCTAGAAAGGAGCAGAGTTGATAGGGACTCATGACCTGTCTTTACTACTGCCTTCTCCTGAAATGATAGTCTCTTGTACCAAGCAAACATTGGGTGAGTGGAAAATGGGCAACAGACACCTAAACTTGATCAGTCGATGTAGATAAGCCCCCACCCCTGGCAGAAAACCCAACCTAGGGGCTTCTCCCTTTAGTTCTACAGCAGTTTCTTTAGAGAGAGTCTGTTGTTGGTGCGCAACAGCAAGAGACACCGTCTGCTTTTCTTTAGCAAGCTGCCCTTCCTAGGAGCTCAAACATGGGTTTTGAAATTTGATGTTTCAAAGAAAACTCAGTCTGGCACTCAAAGCACCCACCACCTTTTATAAGTTGTTAAACTTGTTCAAATGTTCACTAAAATAAAAAGCTGAGGAAATTTGATTAACATTTTTTTCTCTGGTCTTGAAGGAGAGAACAGATTTGATCGTCACATTGAGAAAAAAAGAGAAACGGGGCGGGGAGGGGAGAGTGGTGGTGCTTCCCCATGCTGACTCCGAACTCGTTTTGTCTGGAAACCTATGGACTTAATTTGCAATGATTTTGTGCAGTAAGTGGATCACTGTCAATGCGAACGGTTTGTACATGCAACTTTTGTTCCCACAGCAGAAATGTGGGCCAAGATGCCAGCACCATTAGCTGCCTTCATTTACAGTCACCCAGGGAACTCCCGATGAACAGCCACCAAACGAGGACAGCTTAATGTAAATTGAATAGTGCCCCTAATATTACACTGCCATTTAGCACTCAACTCCTAAGTAAGTGTCAGGGTGGCAGGAGCCAAGTTCTACTGTGGACCCGAATAGTGATTCATGAGCTGCTATTAATGTTACCAACCGTGACAACAAAAGTGTATAGTTGAAGAAACCATCCTGGTAATGATACCTCCTCTTTCTTTCTTCCTTCCTCNGTCTTTGTGACATTTGACCTAATTTCCTTCCTTCCTTCCTTCCTTCCTTCCTTCCTTCCTTCCTTCCTTCCTTCATTCCTTCCTTTCTGTTTCTTTCTCTTTCCTTCCTTCTTTCCTTCCTTCCTTCCTTTCTGTTTCTTTCTCTTTCCTCCCTCCCTCCCTCCCTTCTTTCCTTCCTTTCTGCCTTCCTTCTTCTTTTTCCTTTTTTACTCCTCACCTAGAACACCCTTCTGTCTCAATCATTGCAAAAAATAATTATGTGAAGATAGTTGCAGTAGGAGAATGATAGGTCCCTCCAGCTAAACCTTTTTGAGTGGGTACATTCCTAGGCCAGGTGTGATTCCTAGGCCAGGGCAAAGACAAGAATATAAGCAATACTGAACTATTAAGCAAAGGATCTTGGGTCAGAAAAATGAAGGTCAAATACGAAGAGAAGAGAAGGGATGCAAATGCAAAGTGACATCCAGAACATGATCAGAGTCAAAGTGCCAAGTTATTGTCAAAGGCAGAAATGTCAGCTTTGGCACTGGGCAGAGAAGGTATCCAGGATGGCCCTTGAAAATCTGCGGGGCCCCGGACAATGGTATAGCTGGAGGCCCATATCCCGTATGTCTTCTATTTCTAAGTTATAAGTCAAGCTCTGCCCGAGGCCTGGCTCACCTTCCCCTGCTGGATTCTGCCATGTGGGGGCCTCAGTGCCCTCCCAGGGGGTGCTCCTGGGAGGCTGCCCTGCCGCTGTTAGCCAGAGTGGAAACACAGATCTGCGGGGGCGAGGCCTAGACCCCGGCATCAGGACGGGAGCAGCCCAAACCCAGAGTGGACAGCGACCCAATCAAGCTCCTCAGAGAGTCATGAGGGATAGGTTCCCTTCCCTATAATTTTCTCAAGACTCTCAGGCAGTTCTCAGTGCCTCTGAAAACTAAGCCTCTGAGCACAAAGCAGGGAAGGAGTGCAGAATGGAGGACTTGATCTGCCTAGACCCCCAGCTTGGAGACTGGAGCAGCCAAACTTAAACAAATTGAGTGGGTGAGCCGAGGCAGGAGCTGGATCTTCTCCCTTGCACACACCTGCACGCACTTAGACCTGCCCTCTGGCCTGGGGCACGTAGCCCCAGTGTCTCAGGAGGGTACCTACCTCTTCTGGAATGCCCGTTTCTCAATCAGTTCCAGATCCTTCCAAACACTTGGGAAAACAGAATCAGTCTTGGGGGTCCATGTTTGCAATATGCCGTTCCCTCTAGCTTACAGACCCAGGATCCTCTTGCCTGAGTCTGAGGGCAGAACTGAAAACACCTCAACATTTTTAGGTCTGTAGAAGCCAATGATAAACCTGGAAGAACGTAATTGATTGCCTCAAATACCTGGTATTCCCTGATGGCGGCCCAGGTACACCCAACCAACTTGAGTCTTGAGCATGTTGGTGGGACACCACTCCTGTCTGTAAACCAAGAAAACACTCGCAAAGTTCAGAAAGCACCAGAGCACATTTCCAAGTAATGTGACAGAGTCACCTTTTTGCGGAAAAATCAAACTATGGCCCGTAGTTTTTAGGAGTAGAGTAATTACAGTGAGGCACAAGCGTTGGCGTAAACTCTCAGGTAAGGCGGAGTAGTGGGTAGTAGCCCTAGTAGTGGGCAGTAAATTATGATTCCAGTTCAGAAAGATTAGTGATAATCTACCATTTTAATTAATCACCCCCATATACAAAAACAAGACTCCCAGAAATAGCATTTTCACTACATTTCTCGGGAATGTCTACAATTTATGCTTTGTTTAATCTATATGAAGGAAGAGAGGCTAGGGCAGAGGGATTTAGCTAAAGAACCAGAAAAAGCCAAGATCAGGGGGAGAACCAATGACCAAAGGTAAGATCTAGTCCGATACCCCGCAACAGAGGTCTGCACACAATTGATCCTCAACACATGTAAATAAATGTAAATACATGTAAATGACTACATGTAAAACTACAACAACTAAAAACTTTTTGGACCTCAAAGTAGCAAACATCAAGCTTTTCCGAAATTAAACATAATTTTGAGCTGTAAATACATAGAACTCTGAGTATTGACCTCATCGTATTCCCCTTTCCACTCAACCAATGGTTCTCAGTTAAATCAATGTTTCTTCACCACACACATGTGCTGTGACAATTTTGGTTCTGTAACCTCTTTAGAAAGGGGGTAAATACAAAAAGTACTTTAAAAAGCTGCCATATAGGGCGCCTGGGTGGCTCAGTGGGTTAAAGCCTCTGCCTTCAGCTCAGGTCATGATCTCAGGGTCCTGGGATCGAGGCCC